>VHQL01000569.1:0-23045 GCA_014673565.1 Sebastes schlegelii
TGGAGAAGCAGGAGGTTACATGGAGGAGTGACATGGGAGGATTGACATAGGGTCTGACATCGAGGAGATAAATTGAGTAGAACACAGAGGAGTGACATGGAGGAGTGACATGGAGGTTCAACTTGTGGAGTAACATGGTGGAGTGAATTGGAAAATCTACATGGAGGAGTAAATTGAAGGACCGATATGGAGGAGTGACATAGAGGAGCGACATGGAGGAGCAACATAGAGGAGTGACACAGAGGAGTGATATGGAGGCTGGGGGAGTGACTTGGAAGACATGGAGGAGTGACATGGAGGAGCTACATGGAGGATCGACATGGAGGAGCAACATAGAGGAGTGACACAGAGGAGTGATATGGAGGCTCGGGGGAGTGACCTGGAAGACATGGAGTAGTGACATGGAGAGCTACATGGAGGATCGACATGGAAGGATCCGTACCACATGGATAGCACATGGAGGAGTGATATGGAGGAGGACATATATTGACATGGACGAGGTACATGGAGGAGTGACATTTTGGAGTTAAATTCTGGAGTGACATGTAGGAACACATTTTTGAGTGATATGAAGGAGTGATATGGATGAGCAATTAGGAGCGACAGGACATGGAGAAGTAACAAGGAGGAGCGACATGGAGGATCGACATGGAGGATCGACATGGAGGAGTGACATTGAACAGTCACATGGAGGATCGACATGGAGGAGCGACGTTGAGGAGCGACATTGAGGAGCAACATGGAGGACTGACATGGAGGGTCAAAATGGAGGAGTGACATGGAGGAATGACATGGAGAATCCATTGAGTAGTGACATGGAGGATCGAAATGAGGAGTGACTTGAGGCGTAACAAGGGGAGTGACATGGGAGAGCGACATGGAGGATCGACATGGAGGAGTGAATGGAGGGTGACATTCTGGAGTGAAATTCTGGATTGACATGCAGGAGCGTCATGGAGGAGTAACAAGGAGGAGCGACATGGTGGAGCAAGAATGAGTGACATGGAGGAGTGACATGGAGGAGTTATATAGAGGATTGACATGGAAGAGCAACATGGAGGAGTTATATAGAGGATTGACGAGGAGGAGCGACATGGAGAAGTTACAAGAGTAGTGACATGGAGGAGCGACCTGGAGCAACAAGAATGATTGACATTGAGGAGTGACATGGAGGAGCTAAATGGAGGAATGACATGAAGGAGTGACATGGACGAGTGACATGGAGGAGCGATAAGGAGGAGCCATATGAAGGAGTAACAAGGAGGAACGACATGGAGCAGTGACATGGAGGACTGACAAGGATGAGTGACAAGGAGGAAACATGAAGGAGTAACAAGGAGGAGCGACATGGAGGATCGACATGGAGGAGTGACATGGAGGACTTGCTTGCTTTTTTTTTATATAGCGCTTTTCTAGTTTTCCAACCACTCAAAGCGCTTTACACTACATGTCAGCATTCACCCTTCACACACACATTCATACACTGATGGCAGAGGCTGCTAAGGTGCCAACTTTGCCCATCAGGATCTAATCTTAATACTCATTCACACACAGATGGCTATGCCTTCGGGAGCAATTTGGGTTAAGTGTCTTGCTCAAGGACACATCGACATGTGACTCAGAGCAGCCGGGGATCGAACCACCGACCTTCCGATTGGTGGACGACCTGCTCTACCCTGTGAGCCACAGCCGCCCGGAGGAGTGACATTCTAGAGTGACATTCTGGATGGACATTTTGGAGTGATATGGAGGATGGACATATACCATTGACATGGAGGAGGTACATGGAGGAGTGACATTCTGGAGTTAAATTCTGGAGTGACTTCTGGAGTGACATGTAGGAGCCACATTATAGAGTGACATGGAGGAGTGATATGGATGAGCATTTAGGAGCAACAGGGTGGAGCGACATGGAGCAGTGACATGGAGGATCGACATGGAGGAGTGACATGGAGGAATCACATGGAAGACAGGGAGGAATGACATGGGGGAGGGACATGGAGGAGGGACATGGAGGAGTGACATGAAGGAGTGACATTCTGGAGGGACATTCTGGAGTGACATGAAGGAGCAACATGGAGCAGTGACATGGAGGATCGACATGGAGGAGTGACATGGAGCAATCACATGGAGACAGGGAGGAGTGACATGTAGGAGCGAAATGGAGGTGTTAAATTGAGGATCAACATGGAGGAGTGATATGGGGGAGGGACATGGAGGAGGGACATGGAGGAGTGACATGAAGGAGTGACATTCTGGAGGGACATTCTGGAGTGACATGAAGGAGTGACATGGAGGATGGACATAGAGGGTTGACATGGAGGAGTGACATGGAGCAATCACATGGAAGACAGGGAGCGAAATGGAGGTTTTAAATTGAGGATCAACATGGAGGAGTGATATGGGGTGAGGGACATGGAGGAGGGACATGGAGGAGTGACATGAAGGAGTGACAATCTGGAGGGACATTCTGGAGTGACATGAAGGAGTGACATGGAGTATGGACATAGAGGGTTGACATGGAGGCCCTCCTCCATGTCAACCCTCTATGTCCATCCTGGAGTCACGTGGAGTGACATGGTGGTGCAACATGGAGGATCGAAATGAATGATCGACATGGAGCAGTGACATGGAGGAGAGACATGGACGATCGACATGGAGGAGTCACATGGAAGATCGACATGGAGGGTGACATGGAGGAGGGACATGTAGGAGTGCCATTCTGGAGGGATCTTCTGGAGTGACATGGAGGAGCGACATGGAGGAGGGACATGGAGCCGTAACATTCTGGAGTTAAATTCTGGAGTGACATTCTGGAGTTACATGGAGGAGCGACATTCTGGAGTGACATGGAGGAGTGAAATAGAGGAGCGAATAGGTTGATCGACATGGAGGAGTGACAAGGAGGAGCGACATAGTAGCGTTAAATAGAGGAGCTACATGAGGAGCAACATCACAGAGCGACTTGGAGGACTGACATGGAGGAATTAAAATCTGGAGGGACATGGAGAGCGACATTCTGGAGTGACAGGGAGGAGTGAAATGGATGATCGACATGGAGGATCGACATGGAGCAGTGACATGGAGGAGTGACATGGAAGAGCGACATGGAGGATCGACATGGAGGAGTGACATGGAAGACTGACATGGAAGACAGGGTGGAGTGATATGAAGGGGTGACTGGAGGTGTGAAATAGAGGATCGACATGGAGGAGTGACAAGGAGGAGTGACATGAAGGAGTAAGAAGGAGGACTACATGGAGGAGTGACATGGAGGATCGACATTCTGGAATGACATGGAGAAGCGGCATTCTGGTGTGACATGGAGGAGATACATGGAGGAGTGATATGGAGGAGCAGGGACGAGAGACATAGAGGATCGACATGGAAAAGTCACATGGAGGAGTGTCAGGAGTGACATGGAACACATGGTGGAGTGACATTGAAGATCGACATTGAGGATCGAAATGGAGGATCGACATGAAACAGTGACATGGAGGTGACATGGAAGTGTGACATGGAGGAGTGACATGGAGGATCGACATGGAGGAGTGACATGGGGAGCGACATGGTGGAGTGACTTGGAGGAGTGACATGTAGGTTGACATGGAGGAGTGACGTGGAAGACAGGGAGGAATGACATGGAGGAGCGCAATAGAGGATCGACATGGAGCACATGGAGGAGTGAAATGGAGGAGCGACATGGAGGATCGACATGGAGGAGTGACATTGAGGAGTGGAATGGAGGAGCGACATGAGGCGCGACATGGAGCACATGGAGGAGTGAAATTTAGGAGCGACATGGAGGATTGTCATGGAGGAGTGACATGGAGGAGTACATGGACATGGAGGATGAATGGAGCGACATGGATGATGGGAGGAGTGACATGGATTGACATTGAGGATGGATGGAACATATGAGGATGGACACATGGAGAGTCGACATGGAGAGTAGCGACATGGAAGAGCGACATGGAGGATCTACATGGAGGAGTGACATGGAGGATCGATGTGGAGGAGTAACAAGGAGGAGCGACATGGAGGATCGACATGGAGGACATCAAGCAGTGACATTCTGGAGTTCAATCTGCAGTGATTTCTGGAGTGACATGGAGGAGCGACATTCTGGAGTGACATGGAGTAGCGACATGGAGGAGTGACATGCTGGAGCAACATGGAGGATAAAAATGTCCGATCGATGTGGAGGAGTAACAAGGAGGAGCGACATAGAGGATAGAAATGGATTTGCGACATCAAGCAGTTACATGGATAAGTGACATTCTGGAGCTAAATCTGGAGTGATATTCTGGAGTGACATGGAAGAGCGACATTCTGGAGTGACATGGAGTAGCGACATGGTGGAGTGATATGGAGGATTAAGAAGGAGCCACATGGAGGATCGACATGTGTCGACATGGAAGACATGGAGGAGTGACATGGAGGATTGACATGGAGGATCGACATGGAGCAGCGACATGGAGGAGTGACATGGAGAAGCGACATGGAGGATCGACATGGCGGAGTTACATGCAGGACTGACATGGAAGAAGGGAGGAGTGACATGGAGTGGCGACATGGAGGAGTGACATGGGGGAGCGACATGGTGGAGTGACTTGGAGGAGTGACATGTAGGTTGACATGGAGTGACGTGGAAGACAGGAAGGAATGACATGGAGGAGCGCAATAGAGGATCGACATGGAGCACATGGAGGAGTGAAATGGAGGAGCGACATGGAGGATCGACATGGAGGAGTGACATGGAGGATCGACATTGAGGAGGAATGGAGGAGCGACATGGAGCACATGGAGGAGTGAAATGGAGGCGCGACATGGAGGATTGTCATGGAGGAGTGACATGGAGGGTTGACATTGAGGAATGGAATGGAGGAGCGACATGGATGATTGACAGGATGGAGTAACATTGAGGATCGACATGGAAGAGTGACATGGAGGAGCGACATGGAAGAGCGACATGGAGGATCTACATGGAGGAGTGACATGGAGGATCGATGTGGAGGAGTAACAAGGAGGAGCGACATGGAGGATCGACATGGAGGACATCAAGCAGTGACATTCTGGAGTTCAATCTGCAGTGATATTCTGGAGTGACATTGAGGAGCGACATTCTGGAGTGACATGGAGTAGCGACATGGAGGAGTGACATGCTGAAGCAACATGGAGGATAAAAAGTCAGATCGATGTGGAGGAGTAACAAGGAGGAGCGACATAGAGGATCGAAATGGATTTGCGACATCAAGCAGTGACATGGATAAGTGACATTCTGGAGCTAAATCTGGAGTGATATTCTGGAGTGACATGGAAGAGCGACATTCTGGAGTGACATGGAGTAGCGACATGGTGGAGTGATATGGAGGATTAAGAAGGAGCCACATGGAGGATCGACATGTGTCGACATGGAAGACATGGAGGAGTGACATGGAGGATCGACATGGAGCAGCGACATGGAGTGGCGACATGGAGGTGTGAAATAGAGGATCGACATGGAGGAGGTATATGGAGGAGTGACATTCTGGAGTGACTTTCTGGAGGGACATTCTGGAGTGACATGTAGGTATCGACATGGAGGAGTGATATAGAGGATCAACATAGAGGATTGACATGGAGGAGGGACATGGAGGAGTGACGTTCTGGAGTTAAATTCTGGAGAGACATTCTGGAGTGACATGGAGGAGCGGCAATCTGGGGTAACATGGAGGAGATACATGGAGGAGTGATATGGAGGAGCAGGGACTAGAGACAAAGAGGATCGACATGAAACAGTGACATGGAAGTGTGACATGGAGGGTGACATGGAGGATCGACATGGAGGAGTGACATAGAGAGCGACATGGCGGAGTGACATGGAAGAGTAACATGGAGGCTTGACGTGGAGACAGGGATTAGTGACATTGAGGAGCTATATGGAGGAGCGACATGGAGGTCTCACAACGAGGAGCGACATTCTGGATGAATCTGTTGACCAACAAAATTTTCAATTGCAGGTGCTTAGCAGGAAATTGACCATAATTCATTGACCATTAGCAAATCATCATAAATCTTGGTAGATATCTTCAGTACATGTTTGGGAAGAGGCGTACCAAAGCATTTTCCGTTTGACACATAAGGGGCGCCACAAATATCAGAAACTTGTATCGCAAGATCCGGTGGACAGAATTTTATCAAATTTGGTGTACATACTCTGGGGGCAAGTATTAACCAAGATCTATAGTGTCATATTGATCGGTGCATGTGGGCGTGGCCTATTTAGCATTTTATGCAAAATTATGCCTTTGCTCAATTTGCTGTGAGCTGGAATGAGCTAGAGACATGAGACTTGGTACCATGATGCCATAATGCTTCACATAAAAGATGAAAACAATTGACCACATGGTGGCGCTATAACAATTTTCAAGGCCAGCCCCCTCACACCATAAGTCCTATTAATTTGAAATTTGACAGACATGTGCTGCTGAATGTGATCTAAAAAAAAGTCTCTTGACCACGAAAGTCCACCAACTAAATTTTCCGCCATGTTGAATTTTTTGAAAAACACATTTTTGACATCTCCTCCTAAACCGTAGGTCTGATTGCTGGCATATTTTCTGCAATCATTATTGGACCAGGCTCATCAAAGGTTGCATAAAGCTTGTTGATATGTTATTGTGTTGTGAAGATATTGACCAATTCATTTTTAAGGGGCGGGCTCAGCACGTCAATAGACCTAACTTCACAAGCCTTTGGCCCATCATCTCCAAACTTGCAGCATATGTTTACAAGAGTAGCGGAAACATCTGCTGAAAGTTTCATTCAAATCGGCCACTAGAGGGGCGCTTTGAGCGATATGCCGCTTGCGGCTTTAATTCATTTTAAATTGATATAACTATGTGGATGTGGAAATATGTTTTATATATTTCATGTTTATTCTTTTACAATGTAATTGTAACCTGTGTTGAAATGTACCACTATACGATCACAATGTAAAACTCTAGTTTTCATCACTAAGCCAAAGAATGCATTTCTCCTCCAGAAACACTGAAAAGTGGATTCATATGAAAAATGTGAAATTTCTTCACAGAAAAATATTTCTTGCATTGGAAACACACAAAAAAAGGATAAATATGAAAGGGAACACAGTTTTCCAAAATATAATATGATAGTTTTGGACTCCAGGCATCAAACTATCAGTCTGAGCTGAATTCCATGTAAAACGCTAGTTTTCATCACTAAACTGCGCTTAATATGTCTTTCTCACCCAAAACCACTCAGGAACGCATTTCTCCTCCAGAAACACTGAAACGTGCATTTATATGAAGAATATGTGATTTATTTACAGAAACACATCTGTTATACTGGAAACATACAAAAAAGAGACAGAATATGAAAAGAATCATTGTTTTCTCAAATTTTACATTAGAATTCGCTTCCAAGTATCAAATCTTCATTCTGAGCTCAATTCTATGCAAAACTCTTGTTTTCATCACTAATCTCGCTTAATATGTCTTTCTCATGCAAAACACTCAGAAACGCATTTCTCCTAAGAAACACTGAAAAGTGCGTTTATATGAAGGATATGTGATTTATTTACAGAAACACATCTGTTATACTGGAAACATACAAAAAAGAGACAGAATATGAAAAGAAACATTGTTTTCTCAAATTTACATTAGAATTCTCTTCCAAGTATCAAATCTTCATTCTGAGCTCAATTCTATGCAAAACTCTTGTTTCATCACTAAACTCGCTTAATATGTCTTTCTCATGCAAAACCACTCAGAAACGCATTTCTCCTCAAGAAACACTGAAAAGTGCGTTTATATGAAGGATATGTGATTTATTTACAGAAACACATCTGTTATACTGGAAACATACAAAAAAGAGACAGAATATGAAAAGAAACATTGTTTTCTCAAATTTTACATTAGAATTCTCTTCCAAGTATCAAATCTTCATTCTGAGCTCAATTCTATGCAAAACTCTTGTTTTCATCACTAAACTCGCTTAATATGTCTTTCTCCTGCAAAACCACTCAGAAACATTTCTCCTCAAGAAACACTGAAAAGTGCGTTTATATGAAGAATATGTGATTTATTTACAGAAACACATCTGTATACTGGAAACATACAAAAAAGAGACAGAATATGAAAAGAAACATTGTTTTCTCAAATTTTACATTAGAATTCTCTTCCAAGTATCAAATCTTCATTCTGAGCTCAATTCTATGCAAAACTCTTGTTTTCATCACTAAACTCGCTTAATATGTCTTTCTCATGCAAAACCACTCAGAAACATTTCTCCTCAAGAAACACTGAAAAGTGCGTTTATATGAAGATATGTGATTTATTTACAGAAACATATCTGTTATACTGGAAACATACAAAAAAGAGACAGAATATGAAAAGAAACATTGTTTTCTCAAATTTTACATTAGAATTCTCTTCCAAGTATCAAATCTTCATTCTGAGCTCAATTCTATGCAAAACTCTTGTTTTCATCACTAAACTCGCTTATATGTCTTTCTCATGCAAAACCACTCAGAAACGCATTTCTCCTCAAGAAACACTGAAAAGTACGTTTATATGAAAATGATTTGATTTTTTCAGTAAGTAAATCTCTTATATTGGAAACATACAAAACAGGATGAAAATGAAAGGGAATATATTTTTAATTTTTTATATAATAGTTGGCCTTTCTGCATCAAACCTTCACACTGACCTCATTTCCATGTAAAACTTTAGTTTTCATCACTAAACTTGCTTAAACTGTTTTAAAAAAAAATCCATTGTATGATATGTCGAAAAATTTCTTGGAAAAAAGTCATAGTATTTCAAAAAATGTCATGAAAAAAGTTATATCTTCTACTATATATTTTGATTTTTTTTTAAAAAAGTCATACTATATTGTATATCGAAAGATTTCATGAAAATAATTCGGAGCAAAAAATGAATTGTATAACATTTCGAACAAAGTTAATCTATATCTTGTCGAAAAATTTCATGAAAAAAATTAATTGTATAATAAATCGAAAAATGTCTGAAAAAAAAAGTCGAAAAAAATCATTGTATAAAATATCGAAAAAAAATCATGGAAAAAAAAAGTATCGTATAAGATGTCGAAAAGTTTCTGAAGTCAAAGTATAGTTTTTCAAAAAATGTCATGAAAAAAAATGAAAAAAAATACAATATTGTATATGTCAGCGACATGGAGATCGACATGGAGGAAGTAAACATTTGGAATCCACATGGAGGAATGACATGGAGGATCGACATGGAGGAGCGACATTGAGGATCAACATTGAGGAGGGCTACATGGAGGAGCGACATGGAGGTCTCACAACGAGCAGCGACATTCTGGAGTGACATGGAGGAGCGACATTCTGGGTTGACATGGAAGATCGACATGGAGGATTAACATGTAGGATCTAAATGGAGGAGTGACATGGAGGTGTCACATGAAGGCTCTGCATGGAGGAGCTACATGGAGGAGGTACATGGGGGAGTGAAATGGAAGACATGGAGTGACATGGACGCTCGACATGGACGAGTGACATTGAGGAGTGAATTGAAGGATTCGACATGGAGGAGTGACATAGAGAAGCGACATGTAGGGGGTAACATATCGGAGTGACATGGAGGAGCAAAAGGAAGAGTGACATGGAGGAGCGACATGGAGGACTGATTTGTAAGATCGAAAGGAATGAGTGACATGGAGGAGCGACATGATGGAGAGACATATAGGAATGACATGGAGGAGCAACATGGGGGAGTGATGTGGAGGAGCAACATCGAGGAAGTGACATATTGGAGTGACGTGGAGGAGGAAGAATGAGTGACATGGAAGAGCGACATGGAGGAGTGATATAGAGGGAGTGACGAGGAGGAGCGATATGGAGGAGTGATAAAGAGTAGTAACATGGAGGAGCGATGTGGAGCAACAAGAATGATTGAAATGGAGGAACTACATGGAGGAGTGACATAGAGGAAGTGACAAGGAGAAGCAAGGAAGAGTGAATGGAGGAGAGACATGGAGGACTGATTTGGTAGGATCGACAGATA
Source organism: Sebastes schlegelii (assembly GCA_014673565.1). Lineage (NCBI taxonomy): Eukaryota > Metazoa > Chordata > Actinopteri > Perciformes > Sebastidae > Sebastes > Sebastes schlegelii. Next base: position 10,053 of record VHQL01000569.1, read on the forward strand.
TGAGTGACATGGAAGAGGCACATGGAGGCGAGACAAGGAGTGACATGGAGGAGCAACATGGAGGAGTGACGTGGAGAGCAAGAGTGAGTGACATGGAAGAGCCACAAGGAGGAGTGATATAGAGGATTGACGAGGAGGTGTGACAAAGGGAGTGACATGGAGGGGCAACGTGGAGGCAAGAAGAATGATTGACATTGAGGAGTGACATGGAGGAGCTACATGGAGGAGTGCATGGAGGAGTGACTTGGAGGTGTGTTATGAAGGAGTAACATGGGAGGATTGAGTTGGTAGAGCGACATGGAGGAGTGACATGGAGGAGAGTGACAAAGGAGTTAATTGGAGGAATGACATTGATGAGTGAAATGGAGGAGCGATGTGGAGAAGCAAGGAGGAGTGGACATGGATGAGCGACATGGAGGAGTGACATGGAGGAGTGAGAAGGAGAGTGACATGGAGGATTGACATAGGGGACTGACATCGAGGAGCAAAATTGAGTATGAGACATCGAGAATTGACCATGGAGGAGTTACATGGAGGTTCAACATGGAGGAGTGACAAGGAGGAGTGACATTGAGGCTCGACATGGAGGAGTGACATTGAGGAGTTGACATGAAGGGTTGAAATAGAGGACTGACATGGATGAGCAAGGGAAGAATTACATTGAGGGAGACCACATGGAGGACTGATTTGTAGCAATCGAACAATGGCTCTACATGGAGGAGTTACATGGAGGAGCGACAAGGAGGATCGACATTGGTGAGTAACTGATGGAGTGAATAGGAGTAGTGATATTGAGGAGTGACAATGGAGGAGTGATATAGGGGAGTGACGTGGATGAGTGACATGGAGTAGTGACATGTAGGGGTGACATGGAGGAGTGACGTGGAGCAGCAAGAATGATTGACTTGAGGAGTGAAATGGAGGAGCTCCATGGAGGAGTGACATGAAGGAGTGACATGGACGAGTGACATGGAGGAGCGACAAGGAGGAGTGACATGGAAGACATATAGAAGTGACATGGACGCACTCGTCCATGTCACGCACTCGTCCATGTCACTTCTATATGTCTTCCATGTCACTCCTCTTTGTCGCTCCTCCATGTCGCTCCTATATGTCACTATAAGGAGGAGTGACATGGAAGACATGTAGAGGTGATATGGAGGAGCGATATGGAGTAGTGACATGGAGGAATGACATATAGGGGTGACGTGGAGGAGTGACTTGGAGGTGTGTCATGAAGGAGTAACATGGAGGATTGAGTTTGTAGAGCGAAATGGAGGAGTGACATGGAGGAGTGACAAAGATGAGTGAAATGGAGAAATGACATTGATGAGTGAAATGGAGGAGTGGACGTGGAGAAGCAAGGAGGAGTGACATGGAGGACTGACATGGATGAGCGACATGGAGGAGTGACATGGAGGAGTTAGAAGGAGAGTGGACATGGAGGAGTGACATGGAGGAGTTACATGGATGTTCAACATGGAGGATTGACATGGAGGAGTTACATGGATGTTCAACATGGAGGAGTGGACATTGAGGAGTGACATGAAGGGTTGAAATAGAGGAGTGACATGGATGAGCAAGGAAGAATGACATTGAGGAGCCACATGGGAGGACTGATTTGTAGCATCGACAGGTAGGATCTACATGGAGGAGTGACATGGAGGAGCGACAAGGAGGATCGACATTGGGGAGTGAATAGGAGGAGTGATATTGAGGAAGTGACATGGAGGAGTGACATAGAGGGGTGATGTGGATGAGTGACATGGAGGAGCGACATGGAGGAATGACTATGAAATACACGTAGAACTGACATGGACGAGTGATCTGTAGGAGTGACATAGAGGAGTGATGTTTAGGAGTGACATGGAGGAGTGACGTAGAGCAGCAAGGAGGAGTGACATGGAGGAGTGAGATGGGGAGCGACGTGGATGAATGACATGGAGGATTGACATTGAGGAGTGACATAGAGGAGTGATGTGGAGGAGTGACATGGAGGAGTGAAATGGAGGAATGACTGGATGAGTGAAATGGACGAGTGACATGGAGGAGTGACATAGAGTAATGACATGGAGGAGCGATGTGGAGAAGCAAGGAGGAGTGACATGGAGGAAGTGACATGAATGAGCGACATGGAGGAGTGACAGGAAGGAGTGACAGGATGAGTGACATGGAAGGAGTGACATGGAGAGTGACAAGGAGGAGTGAAATGGGGAGGATTGACATGGAGGAGTGACATAGAGTAATGACATGGAGGAGCGATGTGGAGAAGCAAGGAGGAGTTACATGGAGGAGTGACATGGATGAGTGACATGGAGGATTGACATAGGTACTGACAATCGAGGGAGATAAATTGAGTAGAGACACAGAGGAGTGACATGGAGGAGTGACATGGAGGTTCAACATTGTGGAGTAACATGGTTGGAGTGAATTGGAAAATCTACATGGAGGAGGTAAAATTGAAGGACCGATATGGAGGAGTGACATAGAGGAGCGACATGGAGGAGCAACATAGAGGAGTGACACAGAGGGAGTGATATGGAGGCTGGGGGGAGTGACTTGGAAGACATGGAGGAGTGACATGGAGGAGCTACATGGAGGATCGACATGGAGGAGCAACATAGAGGACGTGACACAGAGGAGTGATATGGAGGCTCGGGGGTAGTGACTTGGGAAGACATGGAGTAGTGACATGGAGGAGCTACATGGAGGATCGACAATGGAGGATCGACATGGATGAGCAACATGGAGCAGTGACATGGAAATGTGACACGTAGGAGTGACATGGAGGATGGACATGGAGGAGTGACATGGAGGAGTGATATGGAGGATGGACATATACGATTGACATGGACGAGGTACATGGAGGAGTGACATTTTGGGAGTTAAATTCTGGAGTGACATGTAGGAACAACATTTTTGAGTGATATGAAGGAGTTGATATGGATGAGGCAATTAGGAGCGACAGGACATGGAGAAGTAACAAGGAGGAGCGACATGGAGGATCGACATGGAGGATCGACATGGAGGAGTGACATTGAACAGTCACATGGAGGATCGACATGGAGGAGCGACGTTGAGGAGCGACATTGAGGAGCAACATGGGAGGACTGACATGGAGGGTCAAAATGGAGGAGTGACATGGAGGAATGACATGGAGAATAGCCATTGAGTAGTGACATGGAGGATCGAAATGGAGGAGTGACTTGAAGGAGTAACAAGGAGGAGTGACATGGGAGAGCGACATGGAGGATCGACATGGAGGAGTGAAATGGAGGTTGTGACATTCTGGAGTGAATTCTGGATTGACATGCAGGAGCGTCATGGAGGAGTAACAAGGAGGAGCGACATGGTGGAGCAAGAATGAGTGACATGGAGGAAGTGACATGGAGGAGTTATATAGAGGATTGACATGGAAGAGCAACATGGAGGAGTTATATAGAGGATTGACGAGGAGGAGCGACATGGAGAAGTTACAAAGAGTAGTGACATGGAGGAGCGACCTGGAGCAACAAGAATGATTGACAATTTGAGGGAGTGACTGGAGGAGCTAAATGGAGGAATGACATGAAAGGAGTGACATGGACGAGTGACATGGAGGAGCGATAGGAGGAGCCATATGAAGGAAGTAACAAGGAGGAACGACATGGAGCAGTGACATGGAGGACTGACAAGGATGAGTGACAAGGAGGAGAAACATGAAGGAGTAACAAGGAGGAGCGACATGGAGGATCGACATGGAGGAGTGACATGGAGGACTTTGCTTGCTTTTTGTTTATATAGCGCTTTTCTAGTTTTCCAACCACTCAAAGCGCTTTACACTACATGTCAGCATTCACCCATCACACACCACATTCATACACTGATGGCAGAGGCTGCTAAGGTGCCAACTTTGCCCATCAGGATCTAATCTTAATACTCATTCACACACAGATGGCTATGCCTTCGGGAGCAATTTGGGGTTAAGTGTCTTGCTCAAGGACACATCGACATGTGACTCAGAGCAGCCGGGGATCGAACCACCGACCTTCCGATTGGTGGACGACCTGCTCTACCCTGTGAGCCACAGCCGCCCGGAGGAAGTGACATTCTAGAGTGACATTCTGGATGGACATTTTGGAGTGATATGGAGGATGGGACATATACCATTGACATGGAGGAGGTACATGGAGGAGTGACATTCTGGAGTTAAATTCTGGAGTGACTTCTGGAGTGACATGTAGGAGCCACATTATAGAGTGACATGGAGGAGTGATATGGATGAGCATTAGGAGCAACACGGTGGAGCGACATGGAGCAGTGGACATGGAGGATCGACATGGAGGAGTGACATGGAGGAATCACATGGAAGACAGGGAGGAATGACATGGGGGAGGGACATGGAGGAGGGACATGGAGGAGTGACATGAAGGAGTGACCATTCTGGAGGGACATTCTGGAGTGACATGACGGAGCAACATGGAGCAGTGACATGGAGGATCGACATGGAGGAGTGACATGGAGCAATCACATGGAAGACAGGGAGGAGTGACATGTAGGAGCGAAATGGAGGTGTTAAATTGAGGATCAACATGGAGGAGTGATATGGGGGAGGGGACATGGAGGAGGGACATGGAGGAGTGACATGAAGGAGTGACATGAAGGAGGGACATTCTGGAGTGACATGAAGGAAGTGACATGGAGGATGGACATAGAGGGTTGACATGGAGGAGTGACATGGAGCAATCACATGGAAGACAGGGAGCGAAATGGAGGTTTTAAATTGAGGATCAACATGGAGGAGTGATATGGGGTGAGGGACATGGAGGAGGGACATGGAGGAGTGACATGAAGGAGTGACAATCTGGAGGGACATTCTGGAGTGACATGAAGGAGTGACATGGAGTATGGACATAGAGGGTTGACATGGAGGCCCTCCTCCATGTCAACCCTCTATGTCCATCCTGGAGTCACGTGGAGTGACATGGTGGTGCAACATGGAGGATCGAAATGAATGATCGACATGGAGCAGTGACATGGAGCAGTGACATGGAGGAGAGACATGGACGATCGACATGGAGGAGTCACATGGAAGATCGACATGGAGGAGTGACATGGAGGAGGGACATGTAGGAGTGCCATTCTGGAGGGATCTTCTGGAGTGACATGGAGGAGCGACATGGAGGAGGGACATGGAGCCGTAACATTCTGGAGTTAAATTCTGGAGTGACATTCTGGAGTTACATGGAGGAGCGACATTCTGGAGTGACATGGAGGAGTGAAATAGAGGAGCGAATAGGTTGATCGACATGGAGGAGTGACAAGGAGGAGCGACATAGTAGCGTTAAATAGAGGAGCTACATGAGGAGCAACATCACAGAGCGACTTGGAGGACTGACATGGAGGAATTAAAATCTGGAGGGACATGGAGGAGCGACATTCTGGAGTGACAGGGAGGAGTGAAATGGATGATCGACATGGAGGATCGACATGGAGCAGTGACATGGAGGAGTGACATGGAAGAGCGACATGGAGGATCGACATGGAGGAGTGACATGGAAGACTGACATGGAAGACAGGGTGGAGTGATATGAAGGGGTGACATGGAGGTGTGAAATAGAGGATCGACATGGAGGAGTGACAAGGAGGAGTGACATGAAGGAGTAAGAAGGAGGAGCGACATGGAGGAGTGACATGGAGGATCGACATTCTGGAATGACATGGAGAAGCGGCATTCTGGTGTGACATGGAGGAGATACATGGAGGAGTGATATGGAGGAGCAGGGACGAGAGACATAGAGGATCGACATGGAAAAGTCACATGGAGGAGTGTCAGGAGTGACATGGAACACATGGTGGAGTGACATTGAAGATCGACATTGAGGATCGAAATGGAGGATCGACATGAAACAGTGACATGGAGGAGTGACATGGAAGTGTGACATGGAGGAGTGACATGGAGGATCGACATGGAGGAGTGACATGGGGGAGCGACATGGTGGAGTGACTTGGAGGAGTGACATGTAGGTTGACATGGAGGAGTGACGTGGAAGACAGGGAGGAATGACATGGAGGAGCGCAATAGAGGATCGACATGGAGCACATGGAGGAGTGAAATGGAGGAGCGACATGGAGGATCGACATGGAGGAGTGACATTGAGGAGTGGAATGGAGGAGCGACATGGAGGAGCGACATGGAGCACATGGAGGAGTGAAATTTAGGAGCGACATGGAGGATTGTCATGGAGGAGTGACATGGAGGGTTGACATTGAGGAATGGAATGGAGGAGCGACATGGATGATTGACAGGATGGAGTAACATTGAGGATCGACATGGAAGAGTGACATGGAGGAGCGACATGGAAGAGCGACATGGAGGATCTACATGGAGGAGTGACATGGAGGATCGATGTGGAGGAGTAACAAGGAGGAGCGACATGGAGGATCGACATGGAGGACATCAAGCAGTGACATTCTGGAGTTCAATCTGCAGTGATATTCTGGAGTGACATGGAGGAGCGACATTCTGGAGTGACATGGAGTAGCGACATGGAGGAGTGACATGCTGGAGCAACATGGAGGATAAAAATGTCCGATCGATGTGGAGGAGTAACAAGGAGGAGCGACATAGAGGATAGAAATGGATTTGCGACATCAAGCAGTTACATGGATAAGTGACATTCTGGAGCTAAATCTGGAGTGATATTCTGGAGTGACATGGAAGAGCGACATTCTGGAGTGACATGGAGTAGCGACATGGTGGAGTGATATGGAGGATTAAGAAGGAGCCACATGGAGGATCGACATGTGTCGACATGGAAGACATGGAGGAGTGACATGGAGGATTGACATGGAGGATCGACATGGAGCAGCGACATGGAGGAGTGACATGGAGAAGCGACATGGAGGATCGACATGGCGGAGTTACATGCAGGACTGACATGGAAGAAAGGGAGGAGTGACATGGAGTGGCGACATGGAGGAGTGACATGGGGGAGCGACATGGTGGAGTGACTTGGAGTAGTGACATGTAGGTTGACATGGAGGAGTGACGTGGAAGACAGGAAGGAATGACATGGAGGAGCGCAATAGAGGATCGACATGGAGCACATGGAGGAGTGAAATGGAGGAGCGACATGGAGGATCGACATGGAGGAGTGACATTGAGGAGTGGAATGGAGGAGCGACATGGAGGAGCGACATGGAGCACATGGAGGAGTGAAATTTAGGAGCGACATGGAGGATTGTCATGGAGGAGTGACATGGAGGGTTGACATTGAGGAATGGAATGGAGGAGCGACATGGATGATTGACAGGATGGAGTAACATTGAGGATCGACATGGAAGAGTGACATGGAGGAGCGACATGGAAGAGCGACATGGAGGATCTACATGGAGGAGTGACATGGAGGATCGATGTGGAGGAGTAACAAGGAGGAGCGACATGGAGGATCGACATGGAGGACATCAAGCAGTGACATTCTGGAGTTCAATCTGCAGTGATATTCTGGAGTGACATTGAGGAGCGACATTCTGGAGTGACATGGAGTAGCGACATGGAGGAGTGACATGCTGAAGCAACATGGAGGATAAAAATGTCAGATCGATGTGGAGGAGTAACAAGGAGGAGCGACATAGAGGATCGAAATGGATTTGCGACATCAAGCAGTGACATGGATAAGTGACATTCTGGAGCTAAATCTGGAGTGATATTCTGGAGTGACATGGAAGAGCGACATTCTGGAGTGACATGGAGTAGCGACATGGTGGAGTGATATGGAGGATTAAGAAGGAGCCACATGGAGGATCGACATGTGTCGACATGGAAGACATGGAGGAGTGACATGGAGGATTGACATGGAGGATCGACATGGAGCAGCGACATGGAGGAGTGACATGGAGAAGCGACATGGAGGATCGACATGGCGGAGTTACATGCAGGACTGACATGGAAGAAAGGGAGGAGTGACATGGAGTGGCGACATGGAGGAGTGACATGGGGGAGCGACATGGTGGAGTGACTTGGAGTAGTGACATGTAGGTTGACATGGAGGAGTGACGTGGAAGACAGGAAGGAATGACATGGAGGAGCGCAATAGAGGATCGACATGGAGCACATGGAGGAGTGAAATGGAGGAGCGACATGGAGGATCGACATGGAGGAGTGACATGGAGGATCGACATTGAGGAGTGGAATGGAGGAGCGACATGGAGCACATGGAGGAGTGAAATGGAGGCGCGACATGGAGGATTGTCATGGAGGAGTGACATGGAGGGTTGACATTGAGGAATGGAATGGAGGAGCGACATGGATGATTGACAGGATGGAGTAACATTGAGGATCGACATGGAAGAGTGACATGGAGGAGCGACATGGAAGAGCGACATGGAGGATCTACATGGAGGAGTGACATGGAGGATCGATGTGGAGGAGTAACAAGGAGGAGCGACATGGAGGATCGACATGGAGGACATCAAGCAGTGACATTCTGGAGTTCAATCTGCAGTGATATTCTGGAGTGACATTGAGGAGCGACATTCTGGAGTGACATGGAGTAGCGACATGGAGGAGTGACATGCTGAAGCAACATGGAGGATAAAAATGTCAGATCGATGTGGAGGAGTAACAAGGAGGAGCGACATAGAGGATCGAAATGGATTTGCGACATCAAGCAGTGACATGGATAAGTGACATTCTGGAGCTAAATCTGGAGTGATATTCTGGAGTGACATGGAAGAGCGACATTCTGGAGTGACATGGAGTAGCGACATGGTGGAGTGATATGGAGGATTAAGAAGGAGCCACATGGAGGATCGACATGTGTCGACATGGAAGACATGGAGGAGTGACATGGAGGATCGACATGGAGCAGCGACATGGAGTGGCGACATGGAGGTGTGAAATAGAGGATCGACATGGAGGAGGTATATGGAGGAGTGACATTCTGGAGTGACTTTCTGGAGGGACATTCTGGAGTGACATGTAGGTATCGACATGGAGGAGTGATATAGAGGATCAACATAGAGGATTGACATGGAGGAGGGACATGGAGGAGTGACGTTCTGGAGTTAAATTCTGGAGAGACATTCTGGAGTGACATGGAGGAGCGGCAATCTGGGGTAACATGGAGGAGATACATGGAGGAGTGATATGGAGGAGCAGGGACTAGAGACAAAGAGGATCGACATGAAACAGTGACATGGAAGTGTGACATGGAGGAATGACATGGAGGAATGACATGGAGGATCGACATGGATTAGTGACATAGAGGAGCGACATGGCGGAGTGACATGGAGGTCTCACAACGAGGAGCGACATTCTGGATGAATCTGTTGACCAACAAAATTTTCAATTGCAGGTGCTTAGCAGGAATTGACCATAATTCATTGACCATTAGCAAATCATCATAAATCTTGGTAGATATCTTCAGTACATGTTTGGGAAGAGGCGTACCAAAGCATTTTCCGTTTGACACATAAGGGGCGCCACAAATATCAGAAACTTGTATCGCAAGATCCGGTGGACAGAATTTTATCAAATTTGGTGTACATACTCTGGGGGCAAGTATTAACCAAGATCTATAGTGTCATATTGATCGGTGCATGTGGGCGTGGCCTATTTAGCATTTTTGCATTTATGCAAAATTATGCCTTTGCTCAATTTGCTGTGAGCTGGAATGAGCTAGAGACATGAGACTTGGTACCATGATGCCATAATGCTTCACATAAAAGATGAAAACAATTGACCACATGGTGGCGCTATAACAATTTTCAAGGCCAGCCCCCTCACACCATAAGTCCTATTAATTTGAAATTTGACAGACATGTGCTACTGAATGTGATCTAAAAAAAAGTCTCTTGACCACGAAAGTCCACCAACTAAATTTTCCGCCATGTTGAATTTTTTGAAAACACATTTTTGACATCTCCTCCTAAACCGTAGGTCTGATTGCTGGCATATTTTCTGCAAATCATTATTGGACCAGGCTCATCAAAGGTTGCATAAAGCTTGTTGATATGTTATTGTGTTGTGAAGATATTGACCAATTCATTTTTAAGGGGCGGGCTCAGCACGTCAATAGACCTAACTTCACAAGCCTTTGGCCCATCATCTCCAAACTTGCAGCATATGTTTACAAGTAGCGGAAACATCTGCTGAAAGTTTCATTCAAATCGGCCACTAGAGGGGCGCTTTGAGCGATATGCCGCTTGCGGCTTTAATTCATTTTAAATTGATATAACTATGTGGATGTGGAAATATGTTTTATATATTTCATGTTTATTCTTTTACAATGTAATTGTAACCTGTGTTGAAATGTACCACTATACGATCACAATGTAAAACTCTAGTTTTCATCACTAAGCCAAAGAATGCATTTCTCCTCCAGAAACACTGAAAAGTGATTTCATATGAAAAATGTGAAATTTCTTCACAGAAAATATTTCTTCTTGCATTGGAAACACACAAAAAAGGATAAATATGAAAGGGAAACACAGTTTTCCAAATATAATATGATAGTTTTGGACTCCAGGCATCAAACTATCAGTCTGAGCTGAATTCCATGTAAACGCTAGTTTTCATCACTAAACTGGCTTAATATGTCTTTCTCACCCAAAACCACTCAGGAACGCATTTCTCCTCCAGAAACACTGAAACGTGCATTTATATGAAGAATATGTGATTTATTTACAGAAACACATCTGTTATACTGGAACATACAAAAAGAGACAGAATATGAAAAGAATCATTGTTATCTCAAACTTTACATTAGAATTCGCTTCCAAGTATCAAATCTTCATTCTGAGCTCAATTCTATGCAAAACTCTTGTTTTCATCACTAATCTCGCTTAATATGTCTTTCTCATGCAAAACAACTCAGAAACGCATTTCTCCTAAAGAAACACTGAAAAGTGCGTTTATATGAAGGATATGTGATTTATTTACAGAAACACATCTGTTATACTGGAAACATACAAAAAAAGACAGAATATGAAAAGAAACATTGTTTTCTCAAACTTTACATTAGAATTCTCTTCCAAGTATCAAATCTTCATTCTGAGCTCAATTCTATGCAAAACTCTTGTTATCATCACTAAACTCGCTTAATATGTCTTTCTCATGCAAAAACACTCAGAAACGCATTTCTCCTCAAGAAACACTAAAAGTGCGTTTTATGAAGGATATGTTATTTATTTACAGAAACACATCTGTTATGGAAACATACAAAAAGAGACAGAATATGAAAAGAAACATTGTTTTCTCTCAAATTTTTAGATTAGAATTCCTTCCAAGTATCAAATCTTCATTCTGAGCTCAATTCTATGCAAAACTCTTGTTTCATCACTAAACTCGCTTAATATGTCTTTCTCATGCAAAACCACTCAGAAACGCATTTCTCCTCAAGAAACACTGAAAAGTACGTTTATATGAAAATGATTTGATTTTTTCAGTAAGTAAATCTCTTATATTGGAAACATACAAAACAGGATGAAAATGAAAGGGAATATTTTTTAAATTTTTTTTATAATAGTTGGCCTTTCTGCATCAAACCTTCACACTGACCTCATTTCCATGTAAAACTTTAGTTTTCATCACTAAACTTGCTTAAACTGTTTTAAAAAAAAATCCATTGTATGATATGTCGAAAAATTTCTTGGAAAAAAAGTCAAAGTATAGTATTTCAAAAAATGTCATGAAAAAGTTATACTTCTACTATATATTTGATTTTTTTTTAAAAAAGTCATACTATATTGTATATCGAAAGATTTCATGAAAATAATTCGGAGCAAAAATGAATTGTATAACATTTCGAACAAAGTTAATCTATATCTTGTCGAAAAATTTCATGAAAAAAATTAATTGTATAATAAATCGAAAAATGTCTTGAAAAAAAGTCGAAAAAATTCATTGTATAAAATATCGAAAAAAATCATGGAAAAAAAGTACCGTATAAGATGTCGAAAATTTTCTTGAAGTCAAAGTATAGTTTTTCAAAAAATGTCATGAAAAAAATGAAAAAAATACAATATTGTATATGTCAGCGACATTGAAGATCGACATGGAGGAGTAACATGTTGGATCCACATGGAGGAATGACATGGAGGATCGACATGGAGGAGCGACATTGAGGATCAACAATGAGGAGCGACATTGAGGAGCTACATGGAGGAGCGACATGGAGGAGTCACTAGGAGGTGTTATGAAGGAGTACATGGAGGATTGAGTTGGAGAGCGACATGGAGGATGACATGGAGGACATGGAGGATCGACATGGAGGAGCTACATGGAGGAGCGACATGGAGGTCTCACAACGAGCAGCGACATTCTGGAGTGACATGGAGGAGCGACATTCTGGGTTGACATGGAAGATCGACATGGAGGATTAACATGTAGGATCTAAATGGAGGAGTGACATGAGGTGTCACATGAAGGCTCTGCATGGAGGAGCTACATGGAGGAGGTACATGGGGGAGTGAAATGGAAGACATGGAGTGACATGGACGCTCGACATGGACGAGTGACATTGAGGAGTGAATTGAAGGATTCGACATGGAGGAGTGACATAGAGAAGCGACATGTAGGGGTAACATATAGGAGTGACATGGAGGAGCAAAAGGAAGAGTGACATGGAGGAGCGACATGGAGGACTGATTTGTAAGATCGAAAGGAATGAGTGACATGGAGGAGCGACATGATGGAGAGACATATAGGAATGACATGGAGGAGCAACATGGGGGAGTGATGTGGAGGAGCAACATCGAGGAGTGACATATTGGAGTGACGTGGAGGAGGAAGAATGAGTGACATGGAAGAGCGACATGGAGGAGTGATATAGAGGAGTGACGAGGAGGAGCGATATGGAGGAGTGATAAAGAGTAGTAACATGGAGGAGCGATGTGGAGCAACAAGAATGATTGAAATGGAGGAACTACATGGAGGAGTGACATAGAGGAGTGACAAGGAGAAGCAAGGAAGAGTGAAATGGAGGAGAGACATGGAGGACTGATTTGTAG
>VHQL01000573.1:5000-12142 GCA_014673565.1 Sebastes schlegelii
TTATTAATAAATCTGTCGTTGCAGTAAGAATATATATATTTATTTAATGTAAATCAATTGTTTAAAAATGTTTTAGAAACTAAAGAGAAGGAATAAAAACAGTTTGCTTTACTGGAATTATGAAAAAAAGTAATTTTAGAAAGCACAAATTAATTAGCATTAAAAGCAGGCGTGAATATTTCTATATATATAAATATATAACATATATATTCTACAGCTCCGACAACAACGTGACCATTAAAGACTGAACATACACAAGAACTCAACTGAAACATATATTATATAACTTATATTTTATAAACGGTTGATGTGTTTTCAAAGTCAAACGTCAGATTAATGTGGTAAAAATACAATATTATTATTATTATTAGGAGAAAGCAGCATAAATGAAAAAACTCAAGTGAAGTAAAGTATGTGGATATTATACTTCAGGAACACCAACGGGTCAGGCCGGGTCCAGGAGGTCGTCGTCGCCCAGGAACCCCGGTATGGACGAGTACAGCTCCGCCTCCGCCTCCGCCTCCGCCTCCGTCTCCGTGGTGACGGGTCTGGTGGTCCTGTCGTCCTCGGAGACCAGAGACATCTTCTTCCCCTCCAACCAGTAAGTCACCATGTCTCCCTTCCCCTGTTAGAGACACGATCACACTGTTACTGGGGTGCTCCCAGTGCTCCAAGTCCTCCCAGTGTTCCCAGTGTTCCCAGTGTTCCCAGTCCTCCCAGTCCTCCCAGTCCTCCCAGTGCTCCCAGTCCTCCCACTGCTCCCTGCAGCTCACCTTGACCTGCAGCGTTCCTCTGCACTCCAGCAGGTAGCCTCCGATCTCCTCCAGCAGGTAGAACGTACTGGAGCTGCACTGGATCTTCAGGGCTGAGAACACAAGCAGAAGTACTACTACCACAGAGTACTAATACCACAGAGTAGAAATACTCTAGTACAAGCAGAAGTACTACTACCACAGAGTACCTGTGGTTTTACAGAGTAGAGATACTGTGGTACAAGTACAGTTGAGTATGAACCCGAGCGGTGTGGGTGGTGGAGGTTTACCGAGGCTGGTGGACTCCATCCTGGACGCCGTGTTCACCGTGTCTCCAAACAGACAGTACCGAGGCATCTTGGTCCCCACGACGCCCGCCACCACCGGACCTACAGAGACATCACATCATCATCATCATCACGGCTGATAACGGCGGCTACCGTTGAGAACCCGTGTGTGTGTGTGTGGTACCGGAGTGTATCCCGGCTCGGATCTGCAGCTGCGTGCCGGGCTTGTGGGGGATCCTGAAGGTGCGACAGACGCCCACCAGGTCCAGAGCCATGCTGGCGATCTCGGCGGCGTGGAGGATCCCGTTCTCAATGGGGACGCCGGACACCACCATGTCTACACGACCACACACGGCGGTGAATCAAGGTTACGATGCCGATACAGGAGGCGGCGGTTTGATGTGCGTGTGTGTGTTTGTTTCACTCACAGGCGTCTCCGATGGTCTCCACCTTGTAGACGTCGTAGTTGTCGATGATGTCGTCGAACGTCGTATAGAGCTTGTTGAGGAAGTCCACGACCTGGTAAGGAGTGCTGCTGCTGGACAGCTGAGTGAAGCCCACGATGTCACTGCACACACACACACACACGTTAGACTCCACACTTTAACACGCAGTCTGATAACGGGAGTCACTTCCTGTCCGCTGTACCTGAAGAAGATGGTGGCGCTGACGTAGCTCTGAGCCTGCATCGGTTTGCCCTGCCGCAGGTCATCAGCTACCTGTCTAGGAAGCATACCTGCAGCACAAACACAGGAAGACTCTGACTACTGCCGTGTAGAGAACTACATCGTCTGCATAATGATGACATCACGGTGTTAGCTGGAGGCTAACGCTAGCAGTGGGCTAACATTAGCTGGAGGCTAAACAGTGTGTGTCGTACTGTAAAGCAGCCGGTCGGTCCTCTGCTTCTCGTGCATCAGATCCTGAGTCCTCTCAGCCACCAACACCTCCAGATGTTTACTGTACTTCTCCATCTGGAACAAGCAGCTTCATCAGGATCAACAGAAATCTAAACCAGATGTTGACGCTGCAGGTTGTGCTACTGTGAGTAAAGTGTGTCTCTGTTACCAGGTTCATCATCATGTCCACGGGGCTGACTTTGATCGGGTTGATCCGGTTAACAAACTTCCTGATTTGTTCGAAGGTGGGTCGGTGGACGGGGTTGTGAGAGCGACACCGCCGGATCAGCTACGGAAACACGCAGGGGACAAAAAGGACGGCAGAAAAGGTTCAGACAGTTCAGTGTGAACTATTCATCAGATGATACCGGTATCTTCAGTCTAGTTCTAATCCCAATGGAGTACCTCTACGTAGTCGGCAGGACAGGGGCAGGTGCTGTCGGCTTTACTGGAGATCAGCTCCGGTAGAGGAGGACACCAGGCGCTCTCCAGGCTGGACTCCTCCGCCTGCAACGTAGTCATTTAGTTATTATTGATTTATCCTTCATTTAACCGCTGACCTGACATCAACCAGTCAGACTGGGACACTTACTGGGACGGGGTCACTGCGAGTGGCAATCTCCAGCAGGATGATGGAATAACTGTGAAAACATGGAGAGGTTAAAGGTGTATTTAATTTAGGCTAACGTGTGATTATGGCGTTAACTCTGACAGCCTTAATATAAACACACAACCCTTCAGCATGCCTTGGTTCTGGTTAAGGTCCGGCCCCCCTACGTGACAGAAACCAGTTCATGTGTACCTGAACACGTCTCCGGCCAGCGTCGGCTCCATGTTGGAGTTATGAAACTCCGGCGGCATGTACACCTCCAACAGTCTCTGCTGATAGGTGGAAAGAGGCTCGGCGCCGTCGTCCCGCCGATACATCCTCAGCCCGTAATCTGACAGGACAGACCACGTGTCAATCAAACCAGACAATAACGGCGTCCAATCAGTGTCCGGGAAGTCAGATGCTGTAAATCTACTAATAAGCTAATATTAGCATCGTTCTGTATTCTCTGAAAACGATATGTTCCCTAATAGTGGCGTCCAATCCAGTGCTTGTTTTATTAAATACCAAATGGTGAGATTATTTTATTTTAGGTCAGTTCATCGCCGTCCACTCACGCCGTCGCTTGCCGTGTATTATGCATATTAACGCCGGCGGCTGTGGTGCGATGAGGTTGATCCATCCCTGCAAAGTGAAGCCATGTGGTTCCTTTTTCTCGTAAATTTACCACTTCATAACCTCAGAGAATATTCACGTTTTTTTCTCGTAAATTTGTGAGCTCTTTCCCCGTAAATGTACCACTTCAATCTAAGAGAATGTCTGAGTGTTTTTTCTCGTGAATTTATGGCTTTAAAATCAGGGAATATTCATGTTCTTTTTCTTGTAAATGTATTTACTTTAAATTCAGAAATTCAGAGTTTTTTCTTGGAATATTACACCCCTGCCCCGGCTTCGTAATCCACTGTCCGTGTCCCGTGTGAAACTAAAAGTAACGTTCACTTATTTGTCCCGTGAATCACGTCAGTTAACGTCAACCACGACCGTTTCCTAACCCTAACTTAGTGACCTAAACTTCTTGTGAACACAGAAGTTTATTTTGATAGGACACTATGCGTGTAACGAGCGTGTATTGACACGTCGTCCCCGGTCCGTCCAACAGTAGCGCTAGAGGGGTTGTATATGAATGTGTTGTATTAAAGTACAGCATAGATCGCCATCACCTGTTATTTTGCAGACCCAGCGGTCGTCTAAGACACAGTTCAGAGACTTGAGTCGGCCGTGACAGATCCGGTGTTGGTGGAGGTACGATATCCCTCTGGCGATGTCCGTAGCGAACGAGAACCTGGAATGGATAAAACCGGGGATTATTTATTTTTCTTATCCATGAAACCTGTTTCTTTAATTATTAGGCCCACACAGTGACAGCTAAAACACATTTTAATATGCTTAGCGTGTCTACCTGAAGCCCCAGTTAAGAGGGATCTCCTCGTTAAGAAGAACGTCGTTAAGGCTTCCTTTTGGGCAGTACTCCGTCACTATGGCAACGTTAGGCACCTCAACACACCCGCCGATAAACTTACATAGGTTGGGGTGGTCGAGCTCCCTGGAGGAAGAGAGAGAGAGAGTCAGAATACCATGATGGAGATACGAGGGTCGTATACGATGAGGACGATGAGTGGTTGTTACCTGACTTGTTTGACTTCCTGTCTGACGGTTTTGGACAGAGAGAAGGTCTTTGTTTGGATCCTCTTGATGGCCACCGTCCTGCCGTCACTGGACAAGGAAATCAGATTTAATCTTCATCACGGGAGAACTTTGTGTGTGTCTGTAGATCTAAGAATAATCCGAGGCTTCCTGCAGTTTATATGTATGCGGATATTTTTGAAAATCAATATGTTTCCCCTAAAAAACTAAATTCTGGTTCACAAAATATATCTCCGTCTACATGACAACAGCGCTCGGCGGGCCAGTAAGTGGAGATAAAAGGCCACTACACACCGGCTGTGTTCTTTGTCACACGTGAATACTGTGCGGCGAAAAAGCGTAGGTTTTAGATCTGTCAAAGTTAACGCGATAACGCATTAATGCAAATGTGTTTTAACGCCAGTAATGTCTTTAACGTATTAAAGAAACTTGGCATTTTCAGGTTGTAGCGGCTCAGTTTTAAAGCTAGAGTGAAGATACTGGTATCATATATATACTAGTTAAAGTGTTACGTAGATGATACACAACTTTATATCTCTGTAAAAGTACAAGTACTTGTTGTACAGCAGTTGTTTTATCTTTTGTTGAAGTATTTTGGTCAACTTGACCAAAGTGTCTTGACTTGAATTCAACATACTGTAATCTACCATACTACAGTAATTGTTATATTATAAGTTCTATAACATAGGGCTGTCAAAGGTAACGTGATAATAACACAAATTTGTTTTAACGCCACCAATTTCTTTAACGCATTAACACAACTTGTGATTTTTAGGTGGTAACAGACTCAGTTTTAAAGCTAGAGTGAATACTGGATATCGTATCATATGAAACTAGACAACCTGATGAATCCATCGGTGCCAACCATGTTATACTAGCTATATATACTGGCAGTATGTGTACTTCATACTGTATCCGTGTGTCTATTTATAGCTCTGATTCGCCAATATGCTGATGACATACCCCTATGTTAATGTGAGGACGCCCAATTTTGGCGAGGAAAAACTGTCATCGCCATTTTCAAAGGGGTCCCTTGAACCTCTGATTAATTTGCAATTAATCAATATTAACTATTTTAATGGATTGACAGCCCTAATCACAACCACAGCAGCTTGACACTAGTCAGTTTTTCATCTTAACTTTAGTGTGACTGTATATTACAGGTTTTTTTAAGGGAATTAATAGAAATGTCCCCAACGAGGCATCATGCTTATCATGCACCCCGACATTGGGTCCTAAGTTGGGGCTGGGTTTTGGATTACTCTTTAAACTCCATTTTACATTTGACATCTTTGGTTTCTTTTGTTTGAAAAGTACTGTTTCAGTCAAATAAGGCGTTGTATCTGCAATAGTATCGAAAGAAAGAGGTTTTTTGGGGTTTTTATTGGAGCATCTAGATATGCTGATATCATCTATCTCCTCGGATTGGCCTCTATGGGACGCACGCTCTACCGGGTGAGCCAGAGGTCGCCCCATATCAAACCCAGCCCTGGTTGTAACTCCTAACTACTACTGCTGTCAGACAGGTGGGCGTACTATATCCCGGTGCAGGTGAAGGGTGTTTTCCGGGTCCCTGGTTGTCCCGTATAGCAGCTGAGAGCCGTCACACAGCTGGTGTTACTGTCGCTGTTCCCCACCGGTACACTCATCATGCTGCCCATGGTCATACGAGCCTCCTGATCTATACACAAACAAACAGAGAGAGAGGTAGATAAAGGGTTTCTAACGGCATCATGACATCATTAAAAATCACCCGATCTGAGTTTAACAGCTAACGTCAACAGGACGCTTGTTGGATTCCTTCTTTTTTATGGTCACAGATACGTTTCAGACCCATTTAAACCAGTTTGAGGCCATCCGTTTTAGACCTGTTGAGACCAGATCTGTTTCCAGTTTCATGGTTCGTGTCCACAGCCTCGGCGATCCCTCGCCATTAAAAACGCCCCTGTAGACACGTACCATTCGTCATTTAGCGAGCAATAACAACGCCTTTGTTGCTTTCGGCATGCCATTTATACGCCATGTAGTTTATAGGGTACTGACTGCAATGTAAACGCATCTACGTGACTATGCTTCGCTCTGAGCTAAAGACAGAATTTCAACCAGCAGACCGCTGTTCGTGGCCATGTGGTTGCAACCGGAACCAACATGGCAGCTCGTTTGGAAACTTTCTTGTCACGAAAATTAGTTATATTTCTAAAATCTAGATCTAAAATAAAGACAGATTCATCAACTGCATTTCTATTTCTACATAAAATGTTTTCAGAAACACATTTCGATGAACTATTCTATAAAAGAAGAACGTTCCAAACGAGCCGCCATGTTGGTTCCGGTTTCAAAGCTGGGAGCAGCAGCCCACGAGGGGAAGAGTTCGTCCAATCAGGTGTCTAGTGGCAGCTCATCAAATGTCCAACACTGAGAAGCTAGGCGATAAAAAATTACCCTGTGGACACGTACCATTATGTTGTTTCCGTACGTTTTATTTAGTTTACGTACTTATTTTAAGCCCAGCCATGACGTTTTCCCTTATCTTAACTAAATATTTGTCTGCCTTAACTTAACTGCAGACGTTTGCGTGGCGTGCAAATGACACGCGAAAAGCGGCGTATAATAGGGTTAATGGGTAAGTAGCATAGGCTACTTTATGCAAATCGAAGGCGTCCAGCGCGAATCGCCATCTCTGGAAACTCCCTAGAAACTGTTAAACTAGCTGTTGATCTAAAATAAAGACAGATTCATCAACTGCAGGACTATTTCTCTCATTAAATGTTTTCAGAAACGCATTACCTTGTTTTATCTTAGTGAAGTCGATGATCCAGCTCTCGTCCCACAGAAGCTTCTGTTTCTGGTACCTCAGCCACTACAGCAGACAGATGGACCGGTCAGGTTCTTATCAGTGTGTTGGTGCTTAATGATTACTTGTCAGCGTTTCTGTTAGCGTGTGTTGTTT
>VHQL01000577.1:2500-10571 GCA_014673565.1 Sebastes schlegelii
GTCTCCATGGTACAGCATGTCTTTCTCTCTGTCTGTCTGTCTGTCTGTCTCCATGGTAACAGCCCGTCTGTCCTGTCTGTCTGTCTGTCTGTCTCCATGGTAAACAGCTTGTCTGTCTGTCTGTCTCCATGATAACAGCACGTCTGTCTGTCTCCATGGTAACAGCATGTCTGTCTGTCTGTCTGTCTGTCTCCATGGTAACAGCCCATCTGTCTGTCTGTCTGTCTGTCTGTCTCCATGGTAACAGCCCGTCTGTCTGTCTCCATGGTAACAGCCCGCCTGTCTGTCTGTCTGTCTGTCTGTCTCCATGGTAACAGTCCTCTGTCTGTCTCCATGGTAACAGCCCGTCTGTCTGTCTCCATGGTAACAGACCGCCTGTCTGTCTGTCTCCATGGTAACAGCCCGTCTGTCTGTCTCCATGGTAACGGCCCGTCTGTCTGTCTGTCTCCATGATAACAGCCCATCTGTCTGTCTGTCTGTCTCCATGGTAACAGCACATCTGTCTGTCTCCATGGTAACAGCATGTCTGTCTGTCTGTCTGTCTGTCTCCATGGTACAACCGCCCGTCTGTCCTGTCTGTCTGTCTGTCTCATGGTAACAGCTTGTCTGTCTGTCTGTCTCCATGGTAACAGCCCGTCTGTCTGTCTGTCTGTCTCCATGGTAACAGCTTGTCTGTCTGTCTGTCTCCATGGTAACAGCATGTCTGTCTGTCTGTCTGTCTGTGTCCATGGTAACAGCCCGTCTGTCTGTCTGTCTGTCTCCATGGTAACAGCTTGTCTGTCTGTCTGTCTCCATGGTAAAAGCCCGTCTGTCTGTCTGTCTGTCTCCATGGTAACAGCATGTCTGTCTGTCTGTCTGTCTGTGTCCATGGTAACAGCCCGTCTGTCTGTCTGTCTGTCTCCATGGTAACAGCTTGTCTGTCTGTCTGTCTCCACGGTAAAAGCCCGTCTGTCTGTCTGTCTGTCTGTCTCCATGGTAACAGCCCGTCTGTCTGTCTGTCTGTCTGTCTCCATGGTAACGGCTGTTTCTGTCTGTCTGTTTGTCTGTCTGTCTCCATGGTAACAGCCCATCTGTCTGTCTCCATGGTAACAGCCCGTCTGTCTGTCTGTCTCCATGGTAAACAGCCCGTCTGTCTGTCTCCATGGTAACAGCCCGCCTGTCTGTCTGTCTCCATGGTAACAGCCCGTCTGTCTGTCTGTCTCCATGGTAACGGACTGTCTGTCTGTCTGTCTGTCTCCATGGTAACAGCCATCTGTCTGTCTGTCTCCATGGTAACAGCACATCTGTCTGTCTCCATGGTAACAGCATGTCTGTCTGTCTGTCTGTCTGTCTCCATGGTAACCGCCCGTCTGTCTGTCTGTCTGTCTGTCTGTCTCCATGGTAACAGCACATCTGTCTGTCTCCATGGTAAAAGCTTGTCTGTCTGTCTGTCTCCATGGTAACAGCCCGTCTGTCTGTCTGTCTGTCTCCATGGTAACAGCTTGTCTGTCTGTCTGTCTCCCTGTCTCCATGGTAACAGCACGTCTGTCTGTCTCCATGGTAACAGCATGTCTGTCTGTCTGTCTGTCTGTCTGTCTGTCTCCATGGTAACAGCCCGTCTGTTTGCCTGTCTGTCTGTCTGTCTGTCTCCATGGTAACAGCATGTCTGTCTGTCTGTCTGTCTGTCTGTCTGTCTCCATGGTAACAGCCCGTCTGTCTGTCTGTCTGTCTGTCTGTCTCCATGGTAACAGCTCGTATGTTTGTATGTCTGTCTGTCTCCATGGTAACAGCCCGTCTGTCTGTCTGTCGTCTGTCCTGTCTCCATGGTAACAGCCCGTCTGTCTGTCTGTCCTGTCTGTCTGTCCTGTCTGTCTCCATGGTAACGGCCGTCCTGTCTGTCTGTCTGTCTGTCTGTCTGTCTGTCTCCATGGTAACAGCACATCTGTCTGTCTCCATGACAGCCCGTCCTGTCTGTCTGTCTCCATGGTAACAGCCCATCTGTCTGTCTCCATGGTAACAGCCCATCTGTCTGTCTGTCTCCATGGTAACAGCCCGTCTGTCTGTCTCCATGGTAACAGCCCGCCTGTCTGTCTGTCTCCATGGTAACAGCCCATCTGTCTGTCCTGTCTCCATGGTAACAGCACATCTGTCTGTCTCCATGGTAACAGCATGTCTGTGTGTCTGTCTGTCTCCATGGTAACCGCCCGTCTGTCTGTTCTGTCTGTCTGTCTGTCTCCATGGTAACAGCCCGTCTGTTCTGTCTGTCTCCATGGTAACGGCCGTCTGTCTGTCTGTCTGTCCTCCATGGTAACAGCCCATCTGTCTGTCTCCATGGGTAACAGCCCGTCTGTCTGTCTGTCTCCATGGTAACAGCCCGTCTGTCTGTCTCCCATGGTAACAGCCCGCCTGTCTGTCTGTCTCCATGGTAACAGCCCGTCTGTCTGTCGTCTCCAATGGTAAGACGGCCCGTCTGTCCTGTCTGTCTGTCTCCATGGTAACAGCCCATCTGTCTGTCTCCATGGTAACAGCATGTCTGTCTGTCTGTCTGTCTCCATGGTAACCGCCCCTCTGTCTGTCTGTCTGTCTGTCTGTCTGTCCCATGGTAACAGCCCGTCTGTCTGTCTGTCTGTCTCCATGGTAACAGCCCGTCTGTCTGTCTGTCTCCATGGTAACAGCACATCTGTCTGTCCTCCATGGTAACAGCATGTCTGTCTGTCTCCATGGTAACCGCCTGTCTGTCTGTCTGTCTGTCTGTCTGTCTGTCTGTCTCCATGGTAACAGCTTGTCTGTCTGTCTGTCTCCATGGTAACAGCCCGTCTGTCTGTCTGTCTCCATGGTAACAGCCCGTCTGTCTGTCTCCATGGTAACAGCCCGCCTGTCCTGTCTGTCTCCATGGTAAACAGCCCGTCTGTCCTGTCTCCATGGTAACAGCCCGTCGTCTGTCTCCATGGTAACAGCCCGTCTTTCTGTCTGTCTGTCTGTCTCCATGGTAACAGCCCGTCTGTTTGTCTGTCTGTCTGTCTCCATGGTAACAGCCCGTCTGTCTGTCTGTCTGTCTCAATGGTAACAGCCCGTCTGTCTGTCTGTCTGTCTCCATGGTAACAGCCCGTCTGTCTGTCTGTCTGTCTGTCTCCATGGTAACAGCCCGTCTGTTTGTCTGTCTGTCTGTCTCCATGGTAACAGCCCGTCTGTCTGTCTGTCTGTCTGTCTCCAGGGGTCTGCTGTGGATCCCTGGTTTTGGTCTCGCTGTGTTCGCTGTCCTCTACAGTGTGGGAACCATCTTAGCTCTGGCCAGGTACATTACCCATCAACCCTCAGTGATCACATGTTTAACTGACTACATTACCCATCATCCCTCAGTGATGAACTGTGTTTGGTTCCAGCACCATGTTCCTGATGGGTCCCTGTCGTCAGCTGAAGACCATGTGTGCTATAGAGAGAGCCTTCGCCACCGTCATCATGATAGTGAGTGATAGTACCAGTAGTACTGGTACTAGTACTAGTACTACTAGTACTAGTACTACTAGTACTAGTACTACTAGTACTAGTATTATAACTATAACTTGTAGTATGTAAGTATTGTCATTACTGTTGTGTAGTTTAATGTGAGGATAATAAAACCCTCTGTGTGTGCAGGTGTGTCTGGTGTTGACGCTGTGTGCTGCATTCTGGGTAATAAACATGACTGTATAATACGTTTATATATATATATTATATATATAATATAGTTGTGGTTGTTGTGTTGTTAGTGTGTTTGAGACTTTTTTTCAGATCTTTTTTTCAGACAGTTTTTACAGACTTCTTTTGTCCGACATTTTTCAGACTTTTTTTCAGATCTTTTTTTTGGACAGTTTTTTCAGACTTCTTTTGTCCGACATTTTTCAGACTTTTTTTCTGGCTTTTTTTCAGATATTTTTTTTCGGACAGTTTTTCAGACTTCTTTTGTCCGACATTTTTCAGACTTCTTTTGTCCGACATTTTTCAGACTTTTTTTCAGATCTTTTTTTTTGGACAATTTTTACAGACTTCTTTTGTCCGACATTTTTCAGACTTCTTTTGTCCGACATTTTTCAGTCATTTCAGATCTTTTTTTCGGGCTTTTTTCCAGACTTTTTTTCAGATCTTTTTTTTGGACAGTTTTTACAGACGTCTTTTGTCCGACATTTTTCAGACTTTTTTTCAGATCTTTTTTTTTGGACAGTTTTTTCAGACTTCTTTTGTCTGACATTTTTCAGACTTTTTTTCTGGCTTTTTTTCAGATATTTTTTTTCGGACAGTTTTTTCAGACTTCTTTTGTCCGACATTTTTCAGACTTCTTTTGTCCGACATTTTTCAGACTTTTTTTCAGATCTTTTTTTTTGGACAATTTTTACAGACTTCTTTTGTCCGACATTTTTCAGACTTCTTTTGTCCGACATTTTTCAGTCATTTTCAGATCTTTTTTTCGGGCTTTTTTTCCCAGACTTTTTTTCAGATCTTTTTTTTCGGACAGTTTTTACAGACTTCTTTTGTCCGACATTTTTCAGACTTCTTTTGTCCGACATTTTTCAGTCATTTTCAGATCTTTTTTTTCGGACAGTTTTTTTCAGACTTCTTTTGTCCGACATTTTTCAGACTTTTTTTTGGGCTTTTTTTCAGATCTTTTTTTTCGGACAGTTTTTTTCAGACTTCTTTTGTCCGACATTTTTCAGTCATTTTTAGATCTTTTTTTTCGGACAGTTTTTTCAGACTTCTTTTGTCCGACATTTTTCAGACTTTTTTTTCGGGCTTTTTTCCAGACTTTTTTTTAAGATCTTTTTTTTTCGGACAGTTTTTAAAGACTTCTTTTGTCCGACAGTTTTCAGACTTTTTTTTCGGGCTTTTTTACCAGACTTTTTTTCAGATCTTTTTTTTCGGACAGTTTTTACAGACTTCTTTTGTCAGACATTTTCAGACTTTTTTTTTCGGGCTTTTTTTCCAGACTTTTTTTCAGATCTTTTTTTTCGGACAGTTTTTTCAGACTTCTTTTGTCCGACATTTTTCAGACTTTTTTTCCAGACTTTTTTTTCAGATCTTTTTTTTTCGGACAGCTTTTTCAGACTTCTTTTGTCCGACATTTTTCAGACTTTTTTTTCGGCAGTTTTTTCAGATCTTTTTTTTCGGACAGCTTTTTCAGACTCTTTTGTCCGACATTTTTCAGACTTTTTTTTCGGACAGTTTTTTCAGACTTCTTTTGTCAGACATTTTCAGACTTTTTTTTCGGGCTTTTTTTCCAGACTTTTTTTCAGATCTTTTTTTTCGGACAGTTTTTACAGACGTCTTTTATCCAACATTTTTCAGACTTCTTTTGTCCGACATTTTTCAGACTTTTTTTCCAGACTTTTTTTCAGATCTTTTTTTCGGACAGCTTTTTCAGACTTCTTTTGTCCGACATTTTTCAGACTTTTTTTTCGGACAGTTTTTTCAGACTTCTTTTGTCAGACATTTTCAGACTTTTTTTTCGGGCTTTTTTTCCAGACTTTTATTCAGATCTTTTTTTTCGGACAGTTTTTACAGACTTCTTTTGTCCGACATTTTTCAGACTTCTTTTGTCCGACATTTTTCAGACTTTTTTTCGGGCTTTTTTTCAGATCTTTTTTTTTTGGACAATTTTTTCAGACTTCTTTTGTCCGACATTTTTCAGTTCTGCAGCTTTTAAAATTCTTTAACCTGTTGTCAGTGCATCCCACCACACAGCAGCATTTAGGCATGTTTCTGCCGTTTGCTAGCAGAGGGAATAGTCAAAGAGGCACCTTCACGCAATACAAAGTCAATGGAGAGCTATTAACTGTTTTCCCCTTCGGTGTGGGCGGGCCTTAAATGCGCTCTGTCTCTATAACATATTTCCCAATTCATTGACTATGGAGCAGATCCACACTTTATACACTATGATATCACAAGTTTGATTTTTAGCACTCTACTTTTTGGATTTGGAGTTGTTAACTTTACTTATATTCTTTGGACTGTCTTAGACCATAGCAATAACATGTATGAATTTTGAAAATGGGTGTAGTTCCCCTTTAAAGTCTGAGCAAATACGCCATCATGTGATTTTCTACCACTGAAGCATGTAGACCATAAACCATACAACTAGAATTGGGCCGGTGTAAAACCTGGAAAACTGGTTTGATATTAAGCCTCAACACCGGACCAGACCGATATACCAAACTTCACCTCTAGGTGTCACACTTCACTCAGCAGCCGCTTATCACATTGAAAATAGTTGGTCCACCTTAACAGCCCACCTTAGTGACCCTGGGTCGAAGTTGTCGATAACTCCTGGACTAACCTCTGCCCTTTATCAGCAGGTGGCAGCAAGACACAGGAACTTGGGTCTTGAGGAGTTATAGCATTTATTCACCGTCTAAACTGTACACAGCTGTACTACTGCTACCTTCACAGTTATAACGAAATGCTAACAT
The DNA here is from genome assembly GCA_014673565.1 of Sebastes schlegelii. Classification (NCBI taxonomy): domain Eukaryota; kingdom Metazoa; phylum Chordata; class Actinopteri; order Perciformes; family Sebastidae; genus Sebastes; species Sebastes schlegelii. The sequence goes on from VHQL01000577.1 coordinate 8,920, forward strand.
TACGGGCCGCCGGGACTTTGTTGTCATTTGAGTGTACAATATGTGTAAAACTATGAAGTCGATCTAGTGGACTGCCATCCCTTGCCTCCGTAGCTTTTGCATGAATTTGATAGTAATTGATAAATACCCCACTTGTTTTATTTGGTCTCCAAAAAAGGAAATCACTGCAGTGAAGATGGCGAGAAGGGGACTTCTAATACTGTAATCTCCTTAAAGACTCAGAATCGCACTCCAGGTCAGACTCGATAGCTGTGATTCTTCATGAGAGAAAGAAGAATAAGGACAAGAAGAAGAAGAAGAAGAAGAAGAAGAGGAAGTTCAAGAAAGATTCAGACTCAGAATCAGATTGCTCCTATTCTTCAGTGGAGAAGAAGAAAAGGTATTAAAGAAGTAGAAGGAGAAAAAAAGCCAAGAAGATAGAAAACATTAGCACACCCATCAGCGGGGTGTGTGAAGCATATTTGTTTTATGTCTGAATCAAGTCATGCTAAAAATCGAGGCTGATGAAGAAACCTCAGAAGCCATAAGGAAAATTAAGCAGAATAAATGCCTTCTGCCAATGTAATGTTCTTTAAGCATTGTTTTGATGTTCACGCCAGACCAAGTTAGATAGTCCCTTTTATCAAGATCCCCTCCAGTTAAAAAGTATGTTATGACAATCATTTTTTTTAAAGTTATAAAGAAATACAGATTTATAACAGCCATATTCTTGAAAAGAAGCATTATTTTGAAGAAAAAAAATTGTATGTTACAAATATCCAACAGAGTAGAGATTGTCAACTGTGAGTGTATTGTAGCAGCACGCTTCAGTGTCTACCCAAACTAGTCTAATGTTCCAGAATGTGTGACAACATTAATGGACAATGACATCACATTAAAGGACGATGACATCACATCAAAGGACGATGACATCAAATCAAAAGATGATGACATCACATCATAGGACCATCGTCCTATGATGTGATGTCATCATCTTTTGATCTCATCAACTTTTGAGTGTGACAACATTAATGGACAATGACATCACATTAAAGGACGATGACATCACATCAAAGGACGATGACATCACATCAAAAGACGATGACATCACATCAAAGGACGATGACATCACATCAAAAGACGAAGACATTACATCAAAGGACGATGACATCACATCAAAGGACGATGACATCACATCAAAGGACGATGACATCACATCAAAGGACGATGACATCACTGTCATACTTAAAAGGATATGTATGAATATTCAAAATGACGTATGGAAAACAAAATTAAATGTCCAGAAAAGTGGCAGTGTTGCTGTGCAGCAGTGTCTGGTGTACATTGTGAAGCTGTGTGTTGAGCAATGCGAGTTGCATCCAACTCATATTTACCTGGCATGGGAGATACAATGATCAAGTATGTTAAGACAATAATTTGTTTTTAAAGTTAAAAACAACTACAGATCAATACCATATATATTCTTGAAAAGAAGCATTTTTTGAAGAAAAAAATATGATGTTACAAATATCCAACTGAGTAAGAAGTCAACTTTGAGTGTATTGTGGCAGCACGCTTCAATGTGTCTATCCAAACTAGGCTATTGTTCCAGAATGTGTGAAAACATCAAAGGACGATGACATCACATCAAAGGATGATGACATCACTGTCAT
>VHQL01000580.1:0-25802 GCA_014673565.1 Sebastes schlegelii
TGCATGTGAGACCCGTACAGGAAGTAGACAAATAGACAGTCTCGTAATAGATCCCAGCAGCCTTAACCCTCTCTAAACGATATTAGTCTGGACCTGTTTAAAGTGTCTAGTGCTTTAGGATTTCAGATGTAGGTCAGACTCTAACGTGCACCTGGATGTGATTATCATTCCATCTGTAACTCCTACTTAAAGGAACCAGGTCATGTAAATCAGCATGTAACTATATCACGCTGTAAATGAGAGGAAGTGAGGACAGCTTGATGCGTGTGAGCGTGCACATCATCATGCTGTTTTCAGACGGTGTCATGCTCACATTTGAGGTAGTCTCTCTTCTCCAGTCAGTGGGCGGGTTTTCCATGAGTCACGAGCCAGCCGAGGCCTTTCCTCTGGCAGGCTAGATTGTCGGGGTAATCCCGGGGATTACAGTCCAGCAGAGGATCCTCAGGTGAGCCTCGGGATTACCACCAGGGATTAAAGACATGAGGTGTTGGCATCTACTGTGAGGGCACCTGCTCAATATGGAGTTATAGGAGTGTCATAAAAAAAGAATACATCTGTAAAAGAATAAGAAATAAATGTGGAAATATAAAAAGAAAGAAAATAAAAGAATAAATAAGTACATTAAAAAATGTGGAAATATAAAAAGAAATAAATAAAAGAATAAACAAATAATTAAAAAGGTGGAAATATAGAAAATAAATAAGTGGAAAAAATGGGAATATAAAAATTAATAAATAAAAGGAAATATGTTAGAAATTGTGTAAATACAAAGAAAAATAAATAAATAAAGGGAAAAATTGTCATGTATGAGGGTTTTCTAGGATGACCCAGATACAGAGAGACAGGCAGGAACAGGTGGTTTTGAAAATAAAGCAAGCTTTAATCAAGCTGAACAAAATCCAGAAAACAGAAAAATCCCAGGCATCAAGAAAAACCAAAAATGCAGGGGGACACAAGGAACACGGAGGACAAAGTAGACAGGGCTGGAGAGACAAGGGACCGAGCAAGCAAGGCAGACAAGCGACAAGAGACAAGATGACAAGCCGAACCGACAAGGACAGAGGGGAAACACACAGACTTAAATACAAGGCCAAACTAAACACAGGTGACACAAATCAGGGAACACAGGTGAAACAAATCAGGGCGGGGCAGACAATCAACGGAGGGAAGTAAAACTAGACAAGACACAGGAGGAGAGAATCACCAAAATAAAACAGGAAACACTGGAATAATAAACCAAACATCAAATCCAAAATCACAAACACAAACAACAAGGGGCTGGCACAGCCAGAACACAACAAAAATAGGGGAAAAGCAATAGGTAAAAGAATAAGGAAAAATAAATGGATAAAAATGAATATATGACATTATATAAAAAGAAATAGATAAAACAATTAAAAAACTATGCAATAAAAATAGAGTAATTTATATTAAATATATAAATAATAATAATATATAAATTACTATATCCTCCTTTTATTGTGTAAAGTATTGTGATAATTGTGTTATGACATAATGAGGACAAGTGTGACAGTTATGATATAATCATTTTTTAAATAAAATAGTTTTCTGTATACCCTTCATCATCAATCACCCAGTGTTGCCATCTAGTGGACATAATCACACATATTTATTACGTAAACATTAATATTTCTGCAGAAGTTTAACTGCAAATGTTGCTTTTAATCATGAACCTACTGTTTTTAGCCAAAGTATTAATTTTAAATGTATTCGTGTTGTATTATTTTATTTATTTATTAATTTATTAATTTATTAATTAATTTATTTATTTATTTAATTATTTAATTATTTATATTTTTATTATTTGTTTTTTTTGTGTGAGCATTATAATTTATGTTAGCACATTATTTGTCTGTTTGCATTTTATAAATATATTTTGATATGTCCATTGTCATATATATATATATATAAAACAATTGTGCCATCCGCCCAACGTCTTAAACAGCTCTTTTGCTTATAAATGTTTGTCTGTTCCTGCCTGTCTGCCCAAAATCAAATTGCCTTTGTTGCAACTTGTGTTGAAATTAAAAAAAAACGTCTGATTTTGACATTGTAGGTCACCAACAAAAAATATTGGATGCTCTGAATAATAATAATAATAATGATAAATGTAATTATGGCTGAAGTAGTGGGTGACACTGACACCTTGATATATTTATGTTTTGCATACTTTATGTCATATCCTTCTAAATCATTACTGAAAAGTTGGTGTCTAATTAAAGTAAAACGTGTGGGTGTAATTTCATCCTGTACTCGGCTGCTCAGAGGAAGGAAAATGGTTCACTATCGTCCCCTCATGTTCTGACACATTTTACTGACGGGCTTTCATATGAAACGTTACGGCATTTCTATTTAAAATATGAAATCTGTGTCAATAAATAACAAAACCGCCAAGAATAGACGTTCATAGATGTGGGTCACAGGCCTGTTTTATAAGGTGATGGACTGCAGTAGGAAGGTTGTATGTACGCATGAAAAATGAACCGTTTTATAACACCCACTATCACTTACTGGAAGTGTGTGTGTGTGTGCGTGTGTTTGTGTGTGTGTGTGTGCATGTGTGTGTGTGTTTTATGTATATTAGTGCGGCTGTGCACATGAGTGGCCTACATTGGTCTGCACATGTCTGCGCCTTTGTTAATGGACAGGTTATATCACCCCATCATACCTTGTCAAGAGATCATCTCTTCTCTGGTTAGTTATAACACCCCAACACACACACACACTTCGTTGCAGGGTGTGTTAAGTCGATAGAACAGCAGTGATTTTTATGATACTTAAGGGAAACGAGTCCCAGAGGATTCATGTCTATGAGGAGGGGAACATGCCAAAAAAAAAAATTGAATAAATAAATAAATAAATAAATAAATAAATAGATAAAATAGATAAATCCTTAATTAAATGTAGCAAAAAATAATATTACAAATAAATGTATAAAGGAAAGAATACAGAAATAAATAAGTGTTGGGAAATAAATAAGGGATGAAATGCAAAGAGAAAATCGTGGCATGCATAAATAAATAAATAAATACATTTACAAATTAAAAAAAAACATTGTAAAAGTGTATAAGGGTTTAGAGCATTATGATAGAAGTATTTGATGGTCATTCCCATGCTCTATGTCTCATAGTTGTTGCAGGAATTTTTGGGTTGATACCATTTGTTGCACAAATTTGGTGCTAAATTTAACCATTTTTTTCACTACTGGAGAATTGATAAAAATTGATCAATAATCCCTCCAAAATACCGCATTAAGACACCAAGACCTTGAGGAACACCATAGAAAAAGACATGCTGTGATTGGGATCAAAAACGTCTTGAGATTTCTGCAAGAATTGCATTTTCGGGCGATTGGATGGCGATCTAGCTAGGAAAGCCATCCATCCTCTGAATGCTCTAGGTCTCTAGTTTGATCCATCCATCCTCTGAATGCTCTAGGTCTCTAGTTTGTGGCTGTAAAGTTTCATGAGGCTGTGATTATCCTAGAGGTCACCACAGGTCATTTTATACAGTGAGGTCGAGTTTCACTACAATGAAATGTCTCCTATGGAGACTAACATCATCACACATGAATACAGTTGGGCTCGTTGGATCCACAAGAGTCTCAGCTTTACAGTGAGACTCAATTTATAGAATTCAAGTGGGCATGTCTGTAAAGGGGAGACTCGTGGGTACCCAGAGAACCCATTTTCATCCACATATCTGGAGGTTAGAGGTCAAGGGACCCCTTTGAAAATGGCCACGATAGTTTTTCTTCGCTCAAATTTTGCCCAACTTTGGAGCGTTATTTAACCTCCTTCGTGACAAGCTAGTACGACAGTTTAGAGTGAAGATCCTGGTTTCATATGAAACTAGAAAAACCTGATGAATCCATCGGTACCAACCATGTCAGACTAGCTCGTCATAAAGGAGGCTAAATAACGCTCCAAACTTACGCTAAATTTTGGCGAGGAAAAACTGTCATGGCCATTTTCAAAGGGGTCCCTTGACCTCTGACCTCCAGATCAGTGAATGTAAATGGGTTCTATGGGTATCCACGAGTCTCCCCTTTACAGACATGCACACTTTATGATCATCACATGCAGTTTGTTAGATATTTTAAAAGGTAGATAGATATTACATCAAAATTGTAGACTACCACTCATCCTGGTGTCCCACACAAACATACTCTTTGTCCCACATTTGGTTACCGTAGGAACCATGCTACTTCTTTTTTTTGATAGGTCTGAAACATGATATGAATTCATTATACAACTCCAAAACAGACTTGCTTATATAAACACCAAAATTACATAAAACAACGAACCAATCCCACATCCGGGTGTAGGAGTCAAGCAAGGACAAAAGTGGTAATTCAACTCATAACACAGAACATTTATTACATATATATATTTAAGAACTTTAAACATGCACTATCTGCAACCATCTTGGACTCTAACCACTGGTGCACTTTACACTATACATCCTATATACCACTTTATAGACTGCACATATGTACATATTACATTTATTTATTGTACAAACTACATTTATTTATTGATGGACTGTACACACTATGTTCACCCATTCAGTCTGTATCTTTTATATCTCTATTATTGCATTTATAATTTTTGTATACCTTTACCTCTCCTGTGTTTCACTCTGTTTGCTGATGTTGCTGCTTTGACACCTGAATTCAGGTTCATCTTATCTTATCTTATATATATATATATAAATATATGAGGGCATCTTATTGTGATAGCACGTGTAAAAGCTTATTAAAAAGCATAAGAGTGTACTTGTTTGGGTGCAGCTCTCAGACAGTCATCTACTGTTGCCTGTGGGAAGTTATACAATATATATCTATATATATAGATATATATATATAGATATATAATAAATATATATATAATATATATTTATTTAATACATATATAATATGTATATATTTATATATATAAATATATAATATATATTTATATAATAAATATATACATATAATATATATATTATATATATAAATATATATGAATATATATGATGGCATCTTATTGTGATGCACGTGTAAAAGCATATTAAAAAGCAATAAGAGTGTACTTGTTTGGGTGCAGCTCTCAGACAGTCATCCACTGTTGCCTGTGGGAAGTTATACAATATATATCTATATATATATATATAGATATATATCTATATATATAATAAATATATATAATTATATATATTTATTTAATACATATATAATATATATAAATATTTGTATATATATTTATAAATATATATATTTATATAATATATATATTTATATATATTATATAAATATATTTATATAATAAATATATACATATAATATATATATAATATATAAATATATATTATATGAATATATATATATGAAGGCATCTTATTGTGATGCACGTGTGAAAGCATATTAAAAAGCAGTAAGAGTGCTTGTTTGGGTGCAGCTCTCAGACAGTCATCCACTGTTGCCTGTGGGAAGTTATACAATATATATCTATATAGATATATATAGATATATATAGATATATATAATAAATATATATATAATTATATATATTTATTTAATACATATATAATATATAAATATTGTATATATAGTTTATAATATATCTATTTTTATATATATATATATTTATATAATAAATATATACATAATATATATTATATATATAAATATATATTATATGAATATATATATGAAGGCATCTTATTGTGATGCACGTGTGAAAGCATATTAAAAAGCAGTAAGAGTGCTTGTTTGGGTGCAGCTCTCAGACAGTCATCCACTGTTGCCTGTGGGAAGTTATACAATATATATCTATATAGATATATATAGATCTATATAGATATATATAATAAATATATATATAATTATATATATTTATTTAATACATATATAATATATAAATATTTGTATATATATTTATAAATATATATATATATTTATATATATAAATATATATATTTATATAATAAATATATACATAATATATATTATATATATAATATATATTATATGAATATATATATATGAAGGCATCTTATTGTGATGCACGTGTGAAAGCATATTAAAAAGCAGTAAGAGTGCTTGTTTGGGTGCAGCTCTCAGACAGTCTGTTGCCTGTGGGAAGTTATACAATATATTTCTTGCTTATATAAGTGAGCCACTTAACGGACCAATGGGAGCGCGTCTCTTGCATCACGTGACGCCCTCCGCCCGTTACCAGCCAATAGGAACGCGAGGATCGGATCCGACGCGGAGAGCAACAACCTTTAGCAGCAGCTAGCAGCTGGAGACCCAAGATGGAGGAGCTGTGTTTCTGTTCTCTCAGGGGTTTACTGCTTCAGGGAGAAAAGGACGTTACTCACGGGTTCGCTATAACACAGAGGAGCTTCCAGACATCTTTTTAAAGGAAACCTTTCTTTATAGTGTGTCTAAACGTTGACTTAAATGGACATTAAGCTGTTTTGTTGCTGAGCGCGGAGGACTTTACGCACCGCTGACCGGCACAGACACACGGAGCACTTTACGAACCGTCTCCCTCCGCGGACCTGCACAGAAACAAGCTGCATAGTTTATTGTGTTACAAACTGGAAAGTGTAGCCGGGAAATCAGACTGTAAAGTGGGCGAGAAAGCTGATCTTCTACCTCGGAGGCAGAGCCGGTGTTTACTGCTGGATACACAGGCTGTTTGTGGGACTTTGACTCGGACCAACAATGTTACACAGACGTCCTATTTTATCATGGCTCAGATTGAGTCCTATGCTTCCTTGGTGGAGCTGTGCTGCCACATCCAATCAATCTCAACATCCAGGTATGATTTAATGCAACAAAAACTACTTTGCAGTTAAATAATCAACAATTATTTTATTCCAACAGGAAGAGTAAATAATGCTTTTAAAATGTACTCAGTGGTGGAATGTAACTAAGTACTTAAATACAATTTTGAGTATTTCCATGTTCTGCTACTTTCTACTTCTACTCCACTACATCTCAGAGGGAAATATCTGACTTTTACTCCACTACATTTATCTGACAACTTTAGTTACTTTACAGATTCAGATTATTAATACAAAATATCTAAAAATACAATCACATTACAATCAAATTACACATATTACTGGGTGCATTCCATATTTAAAACACAAATATTGACAATTTATATAATTTTATTATTATTAGTAGTAGTAGTAATGTTTTTTGTGTGACAATTTATAAAATTTTTATTATTATTATTATTATTATTATTATTAGTAGTAGTAGTAGTAGTAATGTTATTTTGTGTGTGACAATTTATATAATTTGTATTATTATTACTAGTAGTAGTAGTAGCAATGTTTTTTTTGTGTGTGACAATTTATATAATTTGTTTTATTATTAGTAGTAGTAGTAATGTTTTTTTTTTGTGTATGTCTCAGGGAGGATGCCACTGGTCCTAACATACTTGCACTAGAGACTATCTGATTTGTGAAGAACAAGAAGAAGAAGAAGATGGAGACAGCAGTGAGGACTCATCAGCTGCTCGTCCATCCGCTCTCCAACCCTGGAGCTGCAGGGATCTTCCCAGAGATGCTGGAGATCGCAGAGGAGGCCAACCGGGCTGGAGACTTCAGCCTGGCTGTGGAGATCTACAGCTCCCAGCTGGCAGACCTCCAGCATCCAGACAGGGGGTTGTGTCTGAGGAAGGCCGACTCTCTGACCCAAGCAGGGCGCATATCAGAGGCGATGGACTCCTACTGCATCGCAGCCAGTTTGGGCAAACTGCGCCCGGATGAGCTGCAACTCTTGGTGGAAACCATCGCCCGGACTCTGCGTGAGAAAGAGCTGGGCATCCATGTGACACTAAATGGACAATGCAGCAGCAGTGGTAAAGATGGGGGTGAAAGTGATGGAGAGTGTGGAGAAGATGAAGCACTGGACTTGTTCTCCTGTCGCCTCTGCAGGTGTATCCTCCACGAGCCCACCACCGTGGAGTGCGGACACACTTTCTGCAAACATTGCCTAGAGGATGACTCTGTGACAGAGTGCGCACAATGCAAACACACTTTTATCCCCAAAACAGACTACGGCCGCAGATTAGACGTTGTTCTCAGCGGCCTGCTGGATAAACTGTTTGCAACTGAGAGCAAAGCCAGGAAATGCTGGATCGAAGGAGAGGTTTTGTGGAAGAATCAGAGCCTCTCGGATGCTTTGGAGAAGTACAACGCGGCTGTGGAGCTAGGTAAGATGGCACAGCGTTGATTCGTGCAACATTTCTGTGTTAAATGTGAGATATTTGCATCAAAAGTGTAATGTTTTGTACAGGTGACCTACTTTCATCCCAGTGTAGTTCCCCAGTGTCACCCATAAGGGGCCCCCTCTCCTGCCTCTCCAACTGAGGTCAGACGTTATATGACACACTGGAGTTGGTTACCTAAGCAGCACACATACTGATCTTCTGCATTGCAATGACAAAACCCACATTATATTTTCTATTTCTACTCTGCATTGCTGTGGTGTTTTCACAGAGCAGCTATTGGGGAAGTGATGCAGCTCTCCGGATGATTATTATTTGATTCGCCACAACATTTTGAATGCGTAATGCTGAATACTGCAGTCCTCAGTTGGCCTTAACTCCTCCCCTCACTTGTGCTGTTTCATAAGCTGGCAGCTGATAATGTGTTGGATAACATACAGGAAAAAATGATGGTGATAAACTGTAACTGGTGCTATATTACATGAACACACAACAACAACTCACTTTGCTTCATCTTTGGGATAGTTGCCAGAATACAGACTGTTCTGTTGGCATATTACATAAAGAGTGCCAGTGTGTTTCATTAACATGGGCCAGGTCAGGGCAGGTCTCGTGTTGCACAGTTTGAATCCTCAAGGGAAGTTTTTACTGACCTCTTTCCACCTTTGGCCTACATATCAGCATCACATTAAAAAAAACCATTTCCTGCGGTCCTTGAATAGCTTAAAGGGGTGAAACAAGGCCGCTGGCACAGCTGTCTGTCTCAGGTTTAAAGTTCCCATATTATTAAAAAATGAGATATCATGTTTTTTTATTATAAAGCAGGCTTAAGTCCTATAAAAATACTGTGAAAGTATCGAAACACTCAATCCACAGGGAAATACACACAGCCCGTATTCAGAAACTCTGCATTTGAAACAAGCTGTTAGGATTTCTGTCCATTCGTGATGTCACGAATATACAATATTTAGACCATTTACACAGTTTTAAATGTAAACATTGTAAATGTGACCCAGTTTATTTCCTGTTGCAGTGAATGTCATCAGCTGACAGGAAGTACACATAGACCCAAGCTGTTGCCTAGCAACGCAATTCTGTTGTAAATACAGGCATATTCAGGCAGACAGTGTGAAGAAAATAAAGTTTTTTTTGAACATTACAGTATGTAAACATGTTCTAGTAGAAACACAAAATACAAGTATGATCCTGAAAATAAGCACGATATGGGACCTTTAAGACATTTATCAACTGCAGATGAAAGTGTCAAGCAAAAAGAATAGCGCTGTCCTCGACCGAAGACATTCCCAGTTGACTTAAACTTGGCAAACACTTTACGATTTTTGGAAATGTTATGTACTTTCTACTCTTACTGTACGAGTGGATCGTTTGTGATGTAAAGACAAACGACGCCTGACGAAGCTGAAATTCAATTCGACTCTAAAATGAGTCGTGTGGCTCAAAATTCGGGCAAAACTCGTACAGTGTATATAATGCCCAGCACCAATGTTTTTTTTTTTTTTTGAAGGGGCTATAAACTGATATTGTTATAACAGCGACGTATCAAATGACAATGTGAAATAGGTCGCTTGTTTCAGCTCATCGTTTAGCTGTCCGGCCCGCAACTTTACTGTTTTGATTCACTCTCACGGCTCTCATGGCATGATTGTTTTCAGAGAAAAAGCTCTAAAAATTAGGGCTGTCCTCAACAAAGAAATTCTTAAAAGACGAACAATTTTGTTGACTAATTGATTAGTTGATTTCCACAAAGAATCACCCTAAAAGCACCACTTTAAGTCTTGTGTTTATCAGGGATGTGCTCATAAGTTTCTTGGAAATAAGCCATTCAGCATGAAAAAAATCATAAAAAAACAACTCATCGACTAAAGAAATCGACCGAAAACGAGAGCACAGCCATAAAAAGGAATATATTCCAGACTCATTTTGTCATTCTGAGCATTCAAATGGCACGTTTTCAGATATTCCTCTCCCCGGATCAATATTGATTCATGCCTTCTGTCTCGTGAAAGACTCCGGGTGACGGGAGGACAGAATGGCTTCACAGCTTTATCACTGCCAGTCAGTGTTTTGCCAACAATTGCAGCAGGAGGCCTTGTGGTGTCTCTGTGGTGTAGGATGAGTGTAATAGGCTCATGATGTCAGCAGAAATACAGCTGTTATCCAACCTGTGTCTTTTAGGCTAGTTATTTCCTTCTTGGTGGTTATCCGTGACACATTTCGTATGCACTGCAATTACACAAAGAAAGTGATATAATGATGTACTGGAACAGGTGCAATAATGAGGGGCAGGGCTGGGTCAATGCTATGATGGAAAGGGGCAGGGGAATGCAGTTACTAAAGCTGGACTTGCTTTAATAGAGAAGCTGGATGACCTACATCTTCATCGCTTCTTCTCACCAAAGAGACACACGAGATATATTAGGAAGGAAGAGTGAAAGAAATGTGAGAGATTCACAGAGAACTTTCAAAAGAGAGGCAACTGATATCACGTTTTTCCCTGTTTCAGTTCTGCCGAAAAATGTCAGAAAAAAAATCGAAAAACTGTCACAAAAAATCCATAAAAATGCTGAAAAATGTCAGAAAAAAGTATGAAAAATGTCCAGAACAGGTAAAAAAAAATGTCAGAAAAATATAAGGAAAAAAGGCAGAAAAATGTCCAAATTAGTTTTTCGAAAAACATGCCCCAAAAATGTCAGAAAAAGCAGAAAAATGTAAGCAAAAAGGCAGAAAAAAATTAGAAAACTGTCCGAATCTCTCACTTAAAGGCTGTGTGAATAGCACAATATTTTGCGGGACATGTAAACATTGTCTGTTGGTCCTGCTGTTTGTTTTGTGGTGTTTGTGGTCGACGCTCAGCTGCCGTAGCTCAGGCAGCTTCTTCTCCTTCTGTTCAGTGTTCGGGAAGATGAGAAATCCAGCTTTTGGAAAATGGTTCCTAGAGTAACTTTCCAAAGTCTTTCAGGATCCAAAGTTCCACCCACAAAGTGCCAAAGGCAACAGACCAAGGACATTTTTTGCAGTTAACTCAGTAAACGTCACCATGACGTCATATCCGTTCCGTATCCGTCAACCAAAACAAACCTCAGAAAGTATAAAACGTTGGAGGGTCAGCGTGGATACGACCTGCAGCCTCACATGTTAAATCCAGCGTGGTAAACTCTACACATCCAGTAAAGGATGGAAACACTTTGGGTTTCACACATTGACAGGAAAAGCAGAGCTACACAGAGCAGAGCTAAAGCTGCATGCTAACTCCGTCACGGACAGGAGACGTTATCGTATCGCGGTAACGTGCGGTGGAGCCGGCCGTCGCTCTCATCTCAGTGGTCAAACGGGCCGACGCTACGACTGTAGAGCACCCAGATACTGACATTTATGTTCTCTGCATTGAAACGGCCCGATGGAGCTGACCATGGATGGATAAAGAGAACGGAGCTGACGGGAGAGCTAGAGACCACCTTGGAGAAGTTACAGGAAGTAGACACGTCCGTTTCACAAAATAAGGTGTTAACAAAGATGTATATACAAAATACATCTATGGAAATAAGATTGATGGATTATATTCACCAGAAGTATAAAACATTACATGTCCCTTATAAATTAAAAAGAAAATACCACTAATTTGTGAGGGAAATGTCTTTATTCTTTATTTTTGGGTTGCTGCAAAAAATCGTATAAATAATATATACTCATCAGGCTGGAACTTCTTGATCCTTTTAGAAATAAAAGAATGACGATAGTCAGGGTGTTTGAAAAGTACAAATTATAAGGTATTTATTTATATAACAATTATGAAAGTGCGTCATTTGCTAATGTGACACACAAACCTGGCTATGCAGTACTGTTGTATAACCAAAACAGACCGGTAACTGTCCACCGTCACGACTGATTATATATGTTGTCATATCACTGCATAACTTACATAGCATTCTCACACGTGAAATAGGTCTCTGGCCACATGTTAGATTGTTGGCCTACTTCTGATAGACCTAGAAAAACCGGTCCATCCCCCCGGAGGCCTGTCCACTGACCTGATGCTGTCTTTGTTTTTCCTCTGTGGTCAACAGCGCCCTCTTCAGGCCGACTGCTGTGTCAACGGGCCGAACTGCACATGGAGATGAGGAGCTTCAGTCAGGCCGTGCAGGACGCCAACAGCCTCTGTAGGATGAAACCTCTGTGGACCAAGGTGAGACGCAGGATTGAAATGGAGCTGCAGGGCAAAATTAAATACAGCTGAGTCCAAATAATCTTTTTAAAAGTAGGATCTTATCTTCATAAGCATCAGAAAGTTGTTCTAATTCTTGCTGCCAGACAAACTGCAGGTTACAGTAAACAGGACAGCTCTGAATGTAACAGGAAAATATTTGTTTATTTCAGGCTCACTGTCTGAAAGCGACGGCGCTGAGAGAAGCAGGCTGCAATGATGAGTCCTTGCAGGAATACTTAATGTGTGTGGCGCTAAAGCCCGACTGGACCAAAGTCAAACTGGAGGCTCAGAAGGTAAGGGACCTTGAATCAAAATTTATAGACAATTATTATATCTGTCGATGTGTGTCGTGAACATTAATCAACTCGTTTCATCCTGCAGGTCCTTAGCGAGGTGTTCTCTTCTGTGTTTGAGAACGAGGACATGCCAACGCCGCTGCACCCGCTGCAGGGGGGGATGACCACCCGCCTCATCAAACCCCCGGCCTTGCTGAGGTCCCTGAGGCCACTCACACAGAAACCGGGATCCTCCTCACAGGTGACTGCAAACAAACGAACACACTCCACCCACGGAGATGAACGGAAACACCTGTGAGAACAGATGTTTTATCCTCATCATAACTCAAACACTCAAACATTAAGAAGATAATTCTATAATATTCATTTTACTGAAAGCATTTTTGGGCATTTCAATGAAGTCAGTTGCACATTCTTAGGGATATTCATAAATGGAGTCAGAGGAGTGCAATAAAAAAGAATAAATCTGTAAAAGAATAAGAAATTAAATGTGGAAATATAAAATATTTATTAGAAGCCTTTTCATTTATTATTATTATTATTAAGTATTTTATTGCATGTAAAATATTCTATTGCTTCTATATATTTTTAAATAGTTTAATTAATTTATTTTTATATAATGTTATTTATATATTTTTATTCTTTTTATTTTTTCTTATTCTTTTCCCCATTTCTTTTGCTTTTCCCTATTCTCCCTTTATTTATTTCTCTTTATATATCCACATCTTTTATTTACTTTTTTATTTGTTTATTTATTTTTGTATTTCCACATTTTTGATTTACTTATTTATTACTCTTTATATTTCCATGTTTTATCTACTTATTTATTCTTTCATTTATTTTTATAATTCCACATTTTTTAAATTGACTTATTTATTCTTTTATTAATTTAGTTTTATATTTCCACATTTTTCATGTACTTATTTATTCTTTTATTTATTTTTTCTTAATATTTCCACATTTTTCATTTACTTATTTATTCTTTTTATCTATTTATTTTTATACTTCCACATTTTTAAAAATGTACCTATTGTTTTATTTATTTAATTTTATATTTCCGTATTTATCTTCGTATTCTTATGCTCTTCTTATGTGAGCACATCTTGTTGAGTGTATTTTTGCTGCTGCTGTCTGGACTGGCTTTCAAAATGATCATCCCCTCATAATCGTCCGTCTCTTACAGGCTCACTAATCCGTCTGTCTGTCTGTCTGTCTGTCTGTCTGTCTGTCTGTCTGTCTGTCTGTCTGTCTGTCCAGGACTCAGAGTTCAGTGTGACTAAAAGCGCTCCAGTGGACGACTCGTCCTCCAGACTCTCTGCTCCGTCTCCTGGTAAATCATTGGATCGTAGTGCGGGGGAGGGCAGCACCAAGAGCCTGGCCGACGTTCTGGCTGCACTGCCAGCGCCTCCCGGTGGCCTCAAGAGGAAACACAGCGGAGATGGAACCTCCGCATTCTTCACCCCTCCCTCCAAACTGCTCAGACCTGGTAGGAGAATCTGAGTTTTGCCATAAATTCAAAATAATTCACTCTCATTGGTGTCGCTGTTTGGATGCCACTTTCACTTTAAGTATATATTTTTTTGATAATTATTGATGGATGATATAATTATTAAATTGACTGATTTAATCTCATTTGTAAAATAAGTCATTGCTGGTCCAGTTTCAGTACACACATCACTGTCATATTCTTCAAGTGGGGAATATCAGCTTTTGAAATATGGAGGACGGAACTAGTCAAAATAAAAAAATAAATCAATCAATGAATAAATTACTCGATAAATAAATAAATATGTCATTAAATGTGCAAAAATAATGCAAAAAACATGCGAAAATAATATTCAAAATAAATAATGCATAAATAGATAAATAGATTAAATGCAAAAAGAAATAAATACATTTAAAAAATAATAAAAATAAATACCTAAATATACAAAAGGGACAAAAACACAGAGTAAATAAAATAGAGTTTTTGATTTACTTGTTTATTTATTTTTATATTTCCACATTTATTTTCTTATTCTTTTACAGATTTATTCTTTTTTATGGCACTCCCTATGACTCCATAGAGTCGATCCTGGGAACACTGAGTAAACCTGTCCCAGATGACCTGAGGCGTTTGGATGCTTCGTAACGTACGAGTATCTTTTTTTGTCACTTTAGTCTTTATTGCTTTTTTTATATACAAATAAAACACACATATAAAAACGAAACTTGCAACAGTGCAGTGAGGGGTTCAGTTTACAATTGGTGATGCAGTATTCAGGGTTATTTTCTTATTAAAACATTTTCCTAAAACTTACAGTTTTTACAATACAATTATACATTGCTTATGTCTTTATGTCTATACCTAATCCATTTTTCCCATTTTCTGTTAAACTCATCTTTTTTCACTCTTAGAGAATAAGTCATTTTCTCCATCACAAATATTCCCTGTACTATGTCTAACCATTGACTAAGTCTGGGGGTGTCCGCTACAAGCCATTTTCTTGTAATGGCCTTTCTGCCAGCTGTGAGTAGGATTTTAACCAAGTACTGATCTTCCTTCAGCACCACTGAAGTTATATTACCCAGGTACAAAATGGAGCACTTCTTAATGATTATATATCCCAATGCCTCCTTTAATACTGAGTTCACTCTGTCCCAAAATGGTTCTATTTTTGGGCAACTCCAGAAGATATGTGCATGATTTGCATCTGTATGGCCACATTGTCTCCAGCATGTTTGTTGCCTTAGAATTTGCTTGCTTTTTATGTTAGGCGTAATGAAGAAACGAACCAGATTTTTCCAATTAAATTCTCTCCAGAATTGTCGAATTAGTGGATGTCTGTAGTGTTACACACATATCATGCCATTCTTCTTCTGAGATTTTGATGTTCAATTCCTTTTCCCACTTTAATTTCACATAGGATGTAGTCTTTGCTTGACATTCCATTAAGCCATGATAAAGTTTAGAGATAATCTTTGATGCTTTTTGATGATATGCATTGACTATAACTTCCACCACTGGATTCTTCTCTTCTGGTGCCTCCCTTTTTACTTTTTTGTTGTAATATTCTCTCAGTTGGAAATATCTAAACAAGTCTTGGTTGCGAAGTGCAAATCTGTCCTTCAAATCTTGAAAACTTCTCAGGTCTCCATTTTTAGTAACAGTACAGAACGCAGTCATTCCTTTTTTCATCCATTCTTTAAATGTTGAGTCATACATCCCTGGTCTGAACTCCCCATCCAAAGCTATCCATTTTAACACTTTTTGTTGATTTTTCAATTTAAGTTGTCTGGTAAGAGTGAACCAGGTTTCTAAAGTAAATATTGTTATTGGATCGATTATACTCCTGATATGCCCTGGAAGCGCTTTTTCTCCCAAGAGTGTTTGGATGTGGAAATCAGGGATACATGTCTCAATCTCTTTCCACCTAGCTATGTAGCTATCATCACACCAATTAATTAGAGGTCGGAGTTGGGCTGCATAGAAATATGTCCTAAAATTTGGAAGTGCCATTCCACCTTTGTCTTTTGGCAACTGAAGTGTAGTGTATCGAACTCTGGCCTTCTTTCCCTCCCCAAATAAATCTAGATATTAATTTATCCCATTCTGTGAATTGTTTAAGTGGGATCTCTATTGGCAGAGATTGAAACAAGTACAGTAACCTTGGCAAAATATTCATTTTCACCACATTTATTTTACTGCTAAAATCCATTGGGTATGTGGACCATCTTTCTATGTCCCTTCTTATGTTTTGGTTAATATGGTTATACGTACGAGTATCTTGAGATATATTTGACAGTCGACGTCTCTGGACTGAACCAGTTCAGCTACTTTTCCAGCCGAAGCAGAGACGGTAGATTTTTAATCGGTGCCAACGCTTTTGTTGTGCTTCATTATTAAGAATGACTAAATAATGTATTATATAATCATGTTAACGTTCAATATAAAAAACTTTGTTCCACTATTAAGCATTACATTAAAACAGCAATAACTCACTTTATTATTCATTGATTGCAATTTGGAATTATTAATGTGTAAAACTGAATTTTGAATTTTGTCACAGTACGATTCCCCTAAACGTGTTTAAACAACAGACACAACCTGAATATCAAACACACTCTATATGCCTGGACATGTTTCATTCTATTGCAGAGCTTGAAGTAGAAATCTGCCCTCTCTGCTCTGTAGATAATAAATAACCTGAACACTGAACACATTGTGATGATGCTGTGATGTTTTGTACAGACGAGGCGAGCAGCGTTCAGACGGCCTCGGTGTGCGGAGGGAGGACGTTTCCTGCTGAGCTGTTGGACAGCGGAGACATGGAGTGTTCACTCTGCATGAGGTGACTACACACAGTCCAATGTTCTACTTATATCTGTGGTTCTCAAACTTTTTACTATAATGTATCGACCAAGTACCCCCTAACCAGCGCAAAACATTTTTGGTAAAAGATAAAAGACTACTAGTACTCGCCGATTCCTGAGCATTTCTGATGCTGATATCGGAACAACTCCACATTAAATAAAAGGACGTCAACAAATACTTATCGGCAAAATTTGCATTGACAAAATGAACACTGCAGCCGGTGTTAGCGGATGTATTTTAGTATTTTAGGTTTGGCTGGTGTGCTTTTTGTCATTTGTTCTCCGGTCTGTTCTCCAGGTTGTTCTACGAGCCGGTGGCCACTCCCTGTGGACACACCTTCTGCCTCAAATGTCTGGAGCGCTGCCTGGACCACAACTCCAACTGCCCTCTGTGCAAGGAGAATCTCTCCGAGGTACACACACATGTTTTCTATAGTCAAATATGCAAATACACTTTGTTCAGAATAGGGTTTCACCACTTTACTGAGAAGGTATTAACATCGTTAGTGTTGTAGAAGTGCTGAATCAATTAATCGTTTATTCAATTAGTATGTTGACAGAGAGTTTTTCAACATCAAGTTTTATAATTTATTGATTTCTATGGTAATTTATCCTTCAAAAATACTAAAACCTTCTGGTTCCAGGTTCTTAAATGTGAGAGTCTCAGTTTTATATAATTGGAAATGTAATATCTTGGACTAGTATTGGACTATTATTGGACAAAACAAACCTTTTCTCTATTTTTCTGATATTTTATATTCCAAAGGATTAACAGATTAACCAAGAAACAGATGAAATGATGATAAAAGCCTAACATATATATAACATTATGGTGTCTGTGTGTTGTCATTGCAGTATCTGGCCACCAGGGGCTACAACAAGACCCTGCTGATGGAGGAGGTGCTGCAGCGTTACCTAGGAGATGAGCTGGCGGAGAGGAAGAAAATCCACGAAGAGGAGATGAAGGAGCTGTCCAAGTGAGTTTCACACACACACACACACACACACACACATAAACACACACACACACACACTGAACTTGTTTAATTGCTTTGTATCTGAATTCACAGGATCAGAAATATGTTTTTTTTAAATTGTAACAGTAAAACCTATACAGATAAACGTCTGAGCTAATGTGGATTTTAAAGTTTGAACTTGTTCTTTCAGCATGCGGTGACACAGTTTAGTTTGTTTTCTCCTCCTATTTAACAAAAACAACAAGCTCCAAAAACTCCTAAAATGGCCAAAAAGTATTTCTGCTTTCTAAATCTTCCACAAAAAACGCCACCGTGTCTCAACAACCTCTCCACTGTGTCTCTTGTAGCTTGAACCAGGAAGTTCCCATCTTTGTGTGCACCATGGCCTTCCCCACCATCCCCTGCCCGCTGCACGTCTTTGAGCCGCGCTACCGCCTCATGATCCGCCGCTCCATGGAGACGGGCACCAAGCAGTTCGGCATGTGCATAGCTGACGACCTCAAAGGCTTTGCCGACCACGGCTGCATGCTGGAGGTGAGTGTGTGTGTGTGTGTGTGATGTGTATCTAGAGCTGGTTACAGGAGGGCACCGCTCCACTGTTTGCAGTCAGATAACAGAGATTCTGTTCGGTCTTTTCAGGTGCGAGACGTGAAGTTCTTTCCTGATGGTCGTTCGGTGGTCGACACCATCGGTGTGTCGCGGTTCAAGGTGCTCAGCCACGGACAGAGAGACGGCTACAACACTGCCAAGATAGAGTACCTGGAAGACAAGAAGGTGAGCTGTGTGTTGTCTGTTAGCGCTGGTCTTTTCAGACGCTTTCCATCATGCTGCTGTCAACCTCTGCCATCTTTCCTGGTTTAACGGTGTTTTACAAAACAATAAATCAAATGTCTGTGTCCTCTCAGGTGGAGGGGGAGGAGCTGACGGAGCTCCTGAAGCTGCACAACTCTGTGTACGATCAGGCCAACAACTGGTTCACCTCGCTGAAGGACAACATGAAGAGCCAGATCCTGAGCCACTTCGGACACCTTCCCAGCAAAGACCCCGACCCGCAGGTCAGCAAACACGCTGCACAGCACCCACAGTCTCACTTCTCTTACCTCCATCACTACAGATTTACACAGAAATACCGTACGTGATGAAACGGCTGGAAACAACACTGATTGCAATAGGCTGCACAATTATGATCGCTTTAACTTTGACAGCCCTAGTCGATAGTATCCAGATGTTATGTTTTGTGATACTGCATCGATTCTATCTTCGTCGTAAAGTTCTGACTTTATTCACACACCTTTTTCTAGTTGAATGATCCACAGAGACCAACCGTACATCTGTTCTCTCCTGCAGGCCAGTCCCAGCGGTCCGGCCTGGTGCTGGTGGCTGCTCGCCGTCCTTCCTCTGGAGAACCGAGCCCAGCTCACCATCCTGTCCATGACCTCCCTCAAGGACCGCCTCATCGCCATCCGCAGGGTCCTCATCTTCGTCACGCGCAAGAGGCCGCGGTGATCGCCCAGCCGCGGGGTGTTGAGGTGGATGGACCGGAACCGCTCGGGCTTCTATGCAGTTCAGCAATCCGTTAATTGGTCTGTTAATTAGATCACTCATTGACTCATTCATATGTTTGTTTACTCATTCATGCACTTGCCCACTCTCACATGAATTCATGAACTCCTCGCTGCGTCAGTCATGTCGACGGCGCTGCATCTTCTCACCGGATGAATTAAGCTACAACACATCTCTTGACCGAGTGACCTCTCACCTCTTGTTCTCTGTTGTCAGGTCACTTCCATTGAGACCATTTAGATCATTTGACTGACTCTGTTATGAAGGAACAAAAAAAAAAAAACTCGTTGTTCCTACGATCAGTATTTCACAGAAGTTAGCGACAGCCACAGAGCCGTGTGGCGCCCTCATCCACAGCTGTGACGGCTTGTACAGTCCAAATAGAAACTCACCTACTGAAGTATGAAGCAAAAACACTAAAGTGAATGTACTGGTCCGGCTGCAGGAAGTGGATGTTCTTTTCCTCTAACTGCATTTAAAGTGTCCGTTTGGCGAGTTGCACGTGAGGTCAGACTGTACGTGCAACGGCGCCGTGACGAGGAAACGTTTGGATATTTTATACTCTGTGCGGGGTTCTCGTCGCAGCACATTGACATTCTCAAAGTTTCTCAAAACATTTGTGCACGGACGGGCGAAAACCTGCAGCACAGAACCCCCCTGCTAGGTGTCTGATGGTCACGTGCATCAAGCATAAATCACACTTAAATCTTCCTGACTGAGCCAAAACTCGTGAGCAAGAACCCCCGGAGCTTTCTATCTGCCGCCTCACCCCCTCACCCGGCGGTGGGCGTGTACCTCAGACTGTCTGATAGAAAGTAAAAGGGGCGCCATGAGAGTCGTGATTATGATGCTCATGCTAACACTAAAACAACCAACCACAGACTACACTGTGTGAGATGCAACACTACGTGCTCCACCTGTCACACTAAGTTCTAGGTGCATTTAGGAACATGCAGAACCTCCCAGACTCCGTCGATCTGGAACCTTTATGTCCCGTTGTAGCATATCTCTGGGACTTCAACTACAGACTTAGTTATAGGGGTTGATTGTACATTTTCTTGTTTCGTATCTCTCTCTCTCTCTCTCTCTCTCTCTCTCTCTGCTATGCCATTAAGTGTATATGTGTATGGTGATTTATCTGTATATCAATGTAACTCTGAGGCCTTTTTTAATGTTTAATTTAAGGAACATTTCACCCTCTTTCTCTCCCTCTATCTCTCTTTCCTCTCAGTTCATGTACGTGCACTCTGTCGTGCAGTTACAGCTGTTTTCTTGTAAACAAAAATGACTCGTGTTTACGTTCAGTGTTTCTCTCCAGAACACACCGACAGGCCTCGAGGATACGCACAAACATGTTGAAGAAGGCTCCTTTCTCATAGAATATTTTGAAGCTTGCGTTGTTCCTTCTTTCTCTCGGCGTCTCTCGGCGCTTATAGAGAGAGATTTCGGAAAAAATATGAACGGTAGTCAACGTTTGTCAATTTCAAAGATCATTTTGCAAGTCAAGAAAGTCTGTTTGCCGTAGTATCATTTAGTTTTGTGAACTACATCTTTTGTTTCGCACAATATACGTCACCAACGTAGCTATGTTCCATGCACAGATGAAACGTTATCTCACCTGATGTGTTTTATTCACATTATCCTCAGTATCGCCAAACGTTGACCAGTTGAGAAGCTTGAAACTGTCGGCAGGTAACGGTTCTACCCACAACGCTATTAGTGGTTATAAACTGGTTAAAATAACTGGATACTATAAAGAAAATGGTCAAATGTTGCACAATAATGACCCCGTAGCTTTTGACCACTAGTAGCGCTGAAGTGGGTTCCTGTTTTGTTTGCATCCAATAGTGGTTCCTGCTGATGTTTGCAAGCTGTTCCTCTGATCAACCAGCCCATTAGATTGTTATGAGGTCATTAAATGGCCGTTATCAGTAGTTATCAGCCTCATAGATGTGGGTCAGTAGGGGCCTACTACACCCAGTAGGCTTTATCATCTATTCACATGGTAGATCAGCAAAAGAAGGAATAAAAGAAGACGACAACGACCTCTAAGGATCGTAGTATTTATGACCTGAGAGAAAGTGGAAGTCAGGCCACACAGGGCTTTCTCCAGGATACCGAGGCTCATATCCCACGTTTTTGTTCATGATCTTGAGTTTCACTTTCGCTTTTCAAACGTAGTGATTTTAAGCCATAACACGATCTGTTCCCCTAAATTGAACTAAGTGGTTTTGTTGCCTAAACCTAAAGAATTTGTTTTCTTTATGTTCAAAATGTTATCCAGTGTTACGCGTTAACGCGTTGCTTTTAAGTTCACTTATACATCGTAGGTGTAGTAGGCCCCTAATGACCCACATCTATGAGGCTCATAGCGGGCGATAACACACATTTAATGGCCTGATAACAGCTGAATCAGTGTCAGTAAAATGCAGCGAGGAAGACCGCTGGCTGATGGAAACAACGCAGGTTTCAAAATATTCAAAACATCACTTTGAAAATGTTTTTTTCTGAAGATTCAGTTTGTTTTGGTGAGAAACACTGAACATAAACCTGTTTGTTTACAATGAAATCTCTGCAAGTGATAAAGTGGAATAATGTGAGTCACATGATGTTTAACTTTAAGCTGGATAAGTTGTTCTCATGTGACGGACAGACAGACAGACAGCCAGCTGTGGTTGTGATTGCATTCTTAGCGTGCATCTAAATGCACTGTTTCTCTGTATAATTCTGTCCTTCCAGATGTTTGTGACTCCTCTGCAGTTCACAACGTGCTGCATTTCCCTGGTATATTTGTAAAGGGAGCTCTTATATACCTATTTTTTATTGCAAATAAAGAAAAACACATTATTCTGTTTCTGTGTTGTTTCATATCGGGGTTAAAGGAGAAAGAACACTGTTTATGTAGATAAACATCCGCATCTGCACATCTCACTCTGTCACGCTCACAGTGTGTGTGTTAGTCAGTGGATGCTTGTGAACTATCAAACAGGGAAGTTCTAGAGGTTTGTAATGATTATTCATCAGTACTTTGTTCATTCTGATCTGTTCCTACTCAAATTGGGAGAAGGGAGAAAACACTTTGCCACAGTCAAATGAGAATGTGACTTAAAGCGGTTTTACTCAAACTGGTTCCCAAATTGGGGGTTGTGATGCCTTCTTGAATTAAGGAGTGTAAGACAACTTTATACAAATATTAGGGCTTGTCAATCGATTAAAATGTTGAATCGCGATTAATCGCACCTTTTTTATCTGTTCTAAATGTACCTTAAAGGGAGATTTGTCCAGTATTTAATCCTCTTATCAACATGGGAGTGCACAAATATGCTGCTTTATGCAAATACAGTATATGTATATTTTTATTATTGTAAATCAATTAACAACACAAATCAATGACAGATATTGATCCAGAAACCCTCACAGGTACTGCATTTAGCATAAAACAATATGCTCCATCATAACATGGCAAACTGCAGCCCAACAGGCAACAACAGCTGTCAGTGTGTCAGTGTGCTGACTTGACTATGACTTGCCCCAAACTGCATGTGATGATCATAAAGTGGGCATGTCTGTAAAGGGGAGACTCGTGGGTACCCATAGAACCCATTTACATTCACTGATCTGGAGGTCAGAGGTCAAGGGACCCCTTTGAAAATGACCATGACAGTTTTTCCTCGTCAACATTTAGTGTAAGTTTGGAGCGTTATTTAACCTCCTTCTCGACCAGCTAGTCTGACATGGTTGGACTGATGATGTGTAATAATAACCATCATCTTCCTGTTGGTTCCTCCTCTCAGTCGCTGCTCTCTTGCTGCTGGAGGTGTTTTATATAGAATCCACAGAGTGACTGTTGCTGGGCAAAGTGAGTTAAGGATGCTTCTGTTTTTTACATTTCTCTCTGCTGGCTGTAGGACGAGGTAACTCCTGTTGGCCACCGGGAGGCAGCGTTGGTTAGAGTAAGAGCAGCTGAGACGAATCGCAGGTTATTGAGTTCATTTAGGGTTCATACTGAGAGGAGAAGACAGAGAGAGGAAGGCATCTCAAACACTGTCATCGCTGTAGATAATGATAGGAAGTTCTGATGACGATGTTGTCCGGATGTCTTTAGGATGCTGACTAAAGTGGTGTCAGAATAATGAGCAAAATCTGAAGCAGAATCTTCTCTCTGGGATGTTTGTCTGTCTTCTCATAAAGTGGTGATTCAGTTGGCGGCTGTAGTTCATATTCTCTCTCTCTATATATATATATGTGTATATATATACATATATACACATATATATATGTATATATATATAGATGGACCAGCTGGAAGGGAGCCGCCACCTTGAGATCGTGACGTCATTTGGAGTCAGAGTCTGCGTGTATCAGGTCTAAACTGTTATGTGGCTTCCTCAGAACTGGTTCATCTTATCAAGTGTGATGTTGTGGTGACCAAATAAAACCTCCTCTACATCCTGACCTCGCTCTGACTCACCTCCTTCTCTTAGCTTCCTCCGACAGCTACAGAGCGAAGCATAAAAGAGGAAGTAGTCGCATATCAAACACAAAGTGTTTGACCCATCGAAACACCAGAGTCAGAGAAGAAAGAGGAAGCAGACGAGAGGATTTTTGATTCTTGTTTTCCAGAACTAATAATAACACGTGAAGAAGAGACGAGGACTCTGAGGACTGGAGGCAGTAATATACTGCAGGTTCATGCATCTTATCTAGGGATGTTCCGATACCAATTTTTTCCTTCCCGATACCGTTTCCGATACCTGAACTTGCACAGATCCGATACCAGTGTGATGAATATAATATCTTTATCGTTTTTGGGCTATCTTTGTGGAATTTATCTCGTTGTTGGAAAGCGTTTTTCAACGTTTCCTGCTGCGGTTCGTTCTTTTTTTCCCCGTCTGCATCGGTGAAGTCATCGTGCTCTCTCTTGCATGATGCGTCTTCAAATATCTTATAAGATTTCTGGTGTTGAACTTGGCAACAGTACCGCCACCCCTCCAAACAGAAGCCGTATTCCTCGCTCTAACTACCGCACTGTTGTTTGCTATCATCTAGGGATGCACCGATACCACTTTTCTCAGACCGAGTACAAGAACTAGTACTTACATCTGGGTACTCTCCGATACCGAGTACCGATACGAGTACTTCTCTGTGCCTAAAGAGCCTCGTTAACAGCCAGCTGGAGGGTGTGAGCGACACACGGCAGGCTGGGGAGTCCCGCATACGAGGCGGTGCGCCGCCACCGGCTCTAGGTCGGCTTGGAAAGGCTCGGGGCGAAGGTGCTTCCCGGGGCCGTGGTCAAAGTGTCACCGGGGCGGACTGTCCTTAGCGCGCCCAAACCGCGTCGTGCCCCCAGGGCGGGGCTCGGCCCGCGTAAAAGGCGCCAGAGGTCTGCGGCGATGTCTGCAACCCACCCAACCCGTCTTGAAACACGGACCAAGGAGTCCGAGTCAGAGGGTGCAAGCAAAACCCCGTGGCCTAATGAAAGTGAGAGCCAGCGCGTGCCGGCTGAGGTGGGATCCCGGCTGACCTTTAAACCCTCAAACTGCCTGAAGTGTTCTCACTTTCTCAACATGTCGTCAGTCTCGAGGTGTAAAACTCAGACACACACAGAGACATAAATATGACTTTTAATTGGTTCTTGTGTGTCCTGATTGACAGCTGTGGTTGTTGAGTCATCTTATCTGTCAGTCTGCGTGATGGATGTTCACCCTCATCACCGCCTGACACCTCACAGCCTCTAAGGTGACACCTGACAGCCTCCAAGGTGACACCTGACAGCCTCCAAGGTGACACCTCAGGTGTGCGGGCTGGATGCGTGGTGGAGGTGGGCGTGTTTCTAACAGAGATTAAGCAGCATTGTTGGTTAATTTCAGGTTCAGCCAGGTTGTTTACATCGCACAGATTTCCGACAGCGTCCTGCTCACATGTTTACACTCTTAAATACTACTATTACTATACTGCTATCTCTATTTTGTGCACAATTTCAGACCATAAAGCTAAAACAATGAGCTGAAAGACGCTGTAACCCTCCATGGGTTAATGACCATGTGAACGCTTCAGTGTTAGTTCCTCCACTCAGACTCTCCAGGTGGAGAAAAAACTCAGTAATTTAGAGTCCGAGCCTGAACGCCCTGAA
>VHQL01000582.1:0-10317 GCA_014673565.1 Sebastes schlegelii
GATGATCACTTCCTGTTAGTGGAGGAACCAGAGAGATGATCACTTCCTGTTAGTGGAGGGAACCCAGAGAGATGATCAGTTCCTGTTAGTGGAGGAACCAGAGATGATCACTTCCTGTTAGTGGAGGAACCAGAGATGATCACTTCCTGTTAGTGGAGGAACCAGAGAGATGATCAGTTCCTGTTAGTGGAGGAACCAGAGAGATGATCACTTCCTGTTAGTAGAGGGAACCAGAGATGATCACTTCCTGTTAGTGGAGGGAACCAGAGATGATCACTTCCTGTTAGTGGAGGGAACCAGAGATGATCACTTCCTGTTAGCGGAGGAACCAGAGAGATGATCAGTTCCTGGTTGGACTACAGAAATACGTCCTCCCTGGCCGACCTGGTTGGACCTATAGAGGAACTGTAACACACCTGTGCGCGCCCCCAGTGATCCAGGTGAGGTGAGAGAGCGTGGCGTACCTGCAGCTCAGCAGAGTGCTTGTTGAGCAGAGCGCTGAACTGCAGCACGGTCTGAGCGTAGGAAGTGATGCGTAGCGGCAGGATGTGGTCGTGGGCCAATCGGAGCACCATCTCCCCCACCAGCTCCCCTAAGCTCCGCCCCGTGACCCCCAGACGACCCCCCAGCACTTCCTGTAGGCGGGAGACGCTGTCCAACGGCGTGTTGACGAATGGGTAGGCTCGCTCCTGAGAGGACAGGGACAGAGGTGAGGACATGTACCTGTACCAGGAACACCTGGAGCAGCAGCAGTGTGTGTGTGTGGATGGGCGGTGGGTTACCTCGGTGAACCTGAGCTCCACAGCTGGAACACCTGCGAACGCCGTGAAGCTGTACGCGCCACTGTTGAGATACAACGGCTTCATTCTGAGGACGACATGGTTCAAGGGTCAGGTCAGTGCTGTTCTCTTCATTCACTCATTCATGTGATTGTTGAGTGTCTCACATCCTCCAGCTGCCTCCCTCTCTCTCCGCCTGGCTGTAGATGGTCTGACCTGCATGTTTAGGATGCTCCACCTTCCACACATTAACAGACAGAACGTCAGATAGAACGTCAGATAGAACGTCAGATAGGACGTCTACTCACACGCTATAACCATAACCATGTTGACCTGTCTGATGGCAGCGTCCAGCAGGTCGACCAGCAGAGGACTGGTGTACGCCGACAGGACGTCGTCACCTGCAGACGGACGGACAGACAGACGGTTGGACACTTCATCTCTTTCAGTGGCTAACACATTAACGAAGGTCTGCTGTGATTGGCTGGGAGCTGTTACCCATGACCGCCTGGTCCAGACTGAAGTAGGCTACAGCCTTCAGGTGGAGCATGGACAGGTAACCCTGGCAAACAGAGGTCAAAGGTCAGAGGTCAGAGGTCGGAGGTCGGGGCGAGACTTGAATATATTGGTGTCTGATTGGACGAACCTCCAGCCACTCAGTCGCTCCGACGTTCCCGAAATCCCCAGCGTCCCAGCTGACGAACAGCAAACTCCGTCTGGGGCTGAAACCTGAACATATGAAGACGCTGCTGCTAGTACTTCCTTTCAACGACCACACTGAGACCCAACACTGCTGGCGTCGCGATTCGAGAGACTAGGCGTGCAGGAAGCCCGCTCCTCATTTGCATAAAATTGAAGTCCTGGCTACTTTATGCAAATCACGGGCGTCCGACGCGACTTGCCGCCTCTCGAAACTCCCGATAATCTTTTAAACTAAACGTTGTCGATCCAAAATAAAGACAGATTCATCAACTGCATGGCTTATTTCTCGCCTCAAATGTTTTCAGAAACACATCTCGGTGAACTATTTTCGTGAAATAAGAGAAGAAAGTTTCCAAACGAGCCTCCAGACTGGTTCCGGTTTGAAAGCTGGGAGCAGCAGCCAACAATGGGAAAGCGTTCGTCCAATCAGGAGCCGAGTGCCTTGTTTCTAGGGACAGCCCACCAAGCGTCCAATGCTGGGAAGCGTCGCGTCGCCTCGCAATAAAAAACGCCCCTGTGGACACGTACCATGAGACTCAACACTGCTGCTAGTACTTCCTGTCAGCGACCACGCTGAGACTCAACACTGCTGCTAGTACTTCCTGTCAACGACCACGCTGAGACTCAACACTGCTGCTAGTACTTCCTGTCAACGACCACGCTGAGACCCAACACTGCTAGTACTTCCTGTCAGCGACCACAGAAACCCCCTTGCCTACACGACTGATGCTAGGACAGGAAGCACACCTGTCTCCAGGTGAGTCTTACCGTTCTTCACCATGGCAGCGAAGGTTCGAGCCAGCTCCAGGAGGATCGCTGTTCCGACTCCGGACTTCACAGCTCCTGGACCCAGCGAGTCCCTCTGAGCTCCCAGGATGATGTACTGGTCTGACAGACAGAGACGGACTGGTTCATCCTCAGTACAGAATCACAGGTCACTGTGATCCAGACTAGAGTCAGAGAGTACCTTAGAGACAGTTCACTGTGATCCAGTCTAGAGTCAGAGAGTACCTTAGAGACAGTTCACTGTGATCCAGTCTAGAGTCAGAGAGTACCTTAGAGACAGTTCACTGTGATCCAGTCTAGAGTCAGTACCTGGGTCCACTCGGCCCTCCAGAGAGGAGAAGATGTTGTTCAGCAGGACCGGCGTCATGACGTTGTGGACCGACATCTTGACTCTGCGTCCGGAGCTGAACTCTGGACCGACCACGCAGCGCACATACGGCAGCCGACCCCGCCATGACGGAGGGCAGGACGGACCTGACAGCTGGCTGAGACACAGAGACAGCCGGTGAGGTCACTGTAACACCTGAGCAGGTAACCTGAGGGGGCGGGGCTCACCTGAGCAGCTTGGCGGCGACAGTGGCACTGATCGGCAGGGCTGGGATGAGCGGCAGACCGGAGGACTGGATGGGCGGGAACTGAGTGTGATTGAAGGAGGGGAAGCCGGGGGTGAAGGGGTCACCTGACCCCAGGTGGACCTGTGATTGGACGACACAGAGGAGGATGCTGATTGGTCAGGAGCAGCGAGACATGGAACACCTGTGTTTCTGTGTGTGCGTGCGTACGTGCGTGTGTGCGTTACGTGTTCAGACACGGCGGTGTGCGTGTTCAGTCCGAGGCGCCGGGGGTCCTGCGGCAGGTCGGCGGGGTCGGGATAGATCAAAGCACCACCCGCCCTGCTCCTCTCAGCCAACCAGACCTTTTCAGCAAAACTGACTCCGCCGCCGACGCGCATCACCACCACACAGCCAACCACAGACACGCCCGCGATCTTCAGCCAATTAAAGTCCTCCGGGCGGCCGTAGTTGGCATAGACCATGCCCCCCTGCAGACAGACAGACAGGTACAGTTACCACAACACGTTCTCACCACCAACTCGCCAAATACCGCCATTTGGTCAGCACCCCTCGGCGGTGTTTGACGAGTTGGGAATGAGAACATGTTGGTTACCATGGTGACAAACCCATCCCGCCTCCCTCATCTCACCGTTTTACTTCCTGTGGCGCTGTATGGACAGTAGTCAGACGGGTTGAGGGGAATCTGTTCTGAGATCAGTCCTGCAGAGTCCAGCAGCCACAGAGAGCTCCTCTGAGACCTGCACGCAAACCAACAGGCTGTTTCCTCCGTCATCACTCTCTAACCTCTGAATGGTCTCCCTAACCCTAACCCTAACCCTACCCCTACCCTAACCCTAACCCCTAACCCCTAACCCTAACCCTAACCCCTAACCCTAACCCCTAACCTCTAACCACTAACCCCTAACCTCTAACCCCTAACCTTTAACCCCTAACCCTAACCCCTAACCTCTAACCACTAACCCCTAACCTCTAACCCCTAACCTTTAACCCCTAACCCTAACCCTAACATCTTACCACTAACCCCCTAACCCTAACCCTCATCACTCTCCAACCTCTGAATGGTCTCCCTAACCCTAACCCTAACCCTAACCCAACCCTAACCCTAACCCCTAACCCTAACACCTAACCCCCTAACCCTAACCCTAACCCTAACCCCTAACCCTAACCCCTAACCCTCATCACTCTCCAACCTCTGAATGGTCTCCCTAACCCTACCCTAACCAGAACCCCCTAAACCCCTAACCCCTACCCTAACCCCTAACCCTAACCCTAACCCTAACCCATAACCCTAACCCTAATCACTCTCCAACCTCTGAATGGTCTCCCTAACCCTACCCTAACCAGAATCCCCTAAACCCCTAACCCCTACCCTAACCCCTAACCCCTAACCCTAACCCTAACCCTAACCCTAACCCTCATCACTCTCCAACCTCTGAATGGTCTCCCTAACCCTACCCTAACCAGAACCCCCTAACCCCCTAACCCCTAACCCTAACCCCTAACCCTAACCCTAATCCTAACCTCTAACCTCTTACCACTAACCCTAACCCTACCCTAACCCCTAACCCTAACCCTGACCCCATCTACCTGTGGGGGAACTGCAGCGTGGCGTACAAAGACTCCGTCCAGGTGTGATCCATCGGCAGCAGTCTGAAGCGACGGAGGACCTCTGAGGCCAGAGACGTTCCGTCTGAGGAACCCGGTGGATGATTCGCTCTGCTGACTCGACTGATGGAGACAAACACAAACACAAACACAGTCAGAAGGTAACAAATCCAGAACGACTGAACAACGACATTCAGGCTGCTTTCACATCAGGGACCCGGGCCCGGATCCCAGTCCACTGGTCCCCAAAGTCCAGTTGGTTTGTCCTCGGGCACGGCTCGTCGATCCGTACTCGAGTTCAGTCAGAAAGCTGATCTCAACATGAACAACTTTACTGATGTGAAAGCTGAGCGGAGAGTACTCGGTACGGATCAATCGTACCTAATATGAAAACGCCCTACTTCTACCAGACCACGGCAGCACGACAACAAAACTTGTTCACTCTGCTGAAGAACCCAGAGCAGAACTGAATGTTTGGTACCCGCCTGAGGAACCAGAACACACATATGAGCTCTTGTTTTGGCCAAAAGGACCAAAAACAGAAGTGACTCTATAGAGGATCTAAAGGTCCTGACGCACCAGGCCGGCGGTCACCGCATCAGTTAATAAAGAGACCAACAACCCGTTGACCCGTCTGAACGAAGAGAACATCAGTTAATAAAGAGACCAACCACCCGTTAACCCGTCTGAACGTAGAGAACATCAGTTAATAAAGAGACCAACAACCTGTTGACCCGTCTGAACGTAGAGAACATCAGTTAATAAAGAGACCAACAACCTGATGACCCGTCTGAACGTAGAGAACATCAGTTAATAAAGAGACCAACAACCTGTTGACCCGTCTGAACGTAGAGAACATCAGTTAATAAGACCAACGACCTGTTGACCCGTCTGAACGTAGAGAACATCAGTTAATAAAGAGACCAACAACCCGTTGACCCGTCTGAACGTAGAGAACATCAGTTAATAAAGAGACTAACAACCTGTTGACCCGTCTGAACGTAGAGAACATCAGTTAATAAAGAGACCAACCATCTGATGACCCGTCTGAATGTAGAGAACATCAGATAATAAAGACTTGTGGATGAATCGTGTGTAACCAGTGAACCACCTGACTGTGTTGTGAATATCTTCATCCTGCAGCAGCCTCCTCATCATCACCCTCAGCTCTCCCAGGTAAAGCCCCGCCCCTCCCTCTGCAGGTGGTTTGGCCCCGCCCCTCTGCTCCTCATCCTCCTCCCCCACCTTTGAGCAGTGGTACCGCCCACCAAACACGGCGTAGGCCAATAGGAACGCTGAGAGAGAGAGACAGACCACGCCCGTTTTAATCACATGATCAAGCTAATCAATGAAAGGTGTGTTAATGTGTGTGTGTGTGTACCTGTGGCGAAGACGACCACGGCGCACAAACACAGGAACACGCCAGCTCCCCGGTAACCTTGGCGATACCGCTGCACCAATGCTGTGATGTCAGTGCTTGGCCCCGCCTCCTCGTCAGATGTCACAAACCTCATCTCCACCCTCTGAGCTCCTCCCGCCTCGTCATCCTCGGCCACGCCCACTGAGGAAGACTGGGGGGGGTGAGAGGCGTAACCATGGTTACAAGTCAGAGGGGGAGGAGCTTGTCTCCATACTCTCAGACAGACTCACAGACGCTGAGGCCGCGAGGGCTTCAGGCTGTCTCCCTGTCAGATTGTTTTTATGCACACGTTCTATAAGTCCACATTTCTGCAGTAAGTCCCAAACCCCGGTCCAGACGGCCCGACCTGCATCCGGCCCGACACGCCTCCGGCCCGACCCGCCTCCGACCCACCCACCTCCGAACCGACCCGCCTCCGGCCCGACCCACCTCCGAACCGACCCGCCTCCAGCCCGACCCACCTCCGAACCGACCCGCCTCCGGCCCGACCCACCTCCGAACCGAAACGCCTCCGGCCCGACCCACCTCCGGCCCTGACCCGCCTCCGAACCGACCCGCCTCCGGCCCGACCCGCCTCCGGCCCGACCCGCCTCCGGCCCTGACCCGCCTCCGAACTGACCCGCCTCTGGCCCGACCCGCCTCCGGCCCTGACCCGCCTCCGAACTGACCCGCCTCCGGCCCGACCCGCCTCCGACCCACCCACCTCCGACCCGACACGCCTCCGATCCACCCGCCTCCGACCCGACCCGCCTCCGGCCCGACCCACCCGCCTCCGACCCGACACGCCTGCGGCCCGACACACCTCCGGCCCGATCTCATTCCCAGAGCGTCAAATGCCGACGCTCCGTCACGCCCGTCGGCGTTTGGTATCGCTGCTCACGGCACCCTTTAGCGCCGCCAAAGAGTCTAGAAGCAAAGGGACGAAACTCTGGTGCTTTTACGACAGCAGCCACTAGATGGCGCTGCGGTAGCACTGCCGCCATGTTGGACTGAAAACTGTTATTATATCTATAATATCTTATTGTTCATCGGAGGTCATTTCAGTAGAATACGACAATAGAATAGAAATGATTCAGTTTTACTGACGGGGGGGACACGAGGTCTCACCTGAGTCAGACGAGTCCTGAGGGCGTCCATGGCGTCCTGCAGACGGACAGTTTCAGTCATTATTAATATTAGGTATGTTTGGCTGTGATAGACTGGTGTTTCCAGATCAATAATCAGTATAATTATTATTATGATTATGATCATTATTATGATTATTAGCCTGTGATAGCCTGGTGTGTTTCTGTAAGCTACAGATCAATACTCAGTATTTGAGCTTCAGGTGTTGTTGTTCCTCACTGAGTCTGACCCAGCAGGGCTGTCTGTGATTGGCTGCTCTCAGGGGTCAGAGGTCATCGTGTTGTTTGATCTGGTTAACTTTATTAACAGCTCAGTAAATAGACAGACGGACACACAGTGAAGCTGACTGCTCTCTAACTGCTCTCTAACTGCTCTCTAACTGCTCTCTAACTGCTCTCTAACTGCTCTCTGTCTGCTCTCTGACTGCTCTCTGTCTGCTCTCTAACTGCTCTCTGTCTGCTCTCTGACTGCTCTCTGACTGCTCTCTAACTGCTCTCTAACTGCTCTCTGTCTGCTCTCTGACTGCTCTCTGTCTGCTCTCTAACTGCTCTCTAACTGCTCTCTGTCTGCTCTCTGACTGCTCTCTAACTGCTCTCTAACTGCTCTCTGTCTGCTCTCTGACTGCTCTCTGTCTGCTCTCTGACTGCTCTCTAACTGCTCTCTGTCTGCTCTCTGACTGCTCTCTAACTGCTCTCTAACTGCTCTCTAACTGCTCTCTGACTGCTCTCTGTCTGCTCTCTGTCTGCTCTCTGTCTGCTCTCTAACTGCTCTCTGTCTGCTCTCTAACTGCTCTCTGTCTGCTCTCTGTCTGCTCTCTGTCTGCTCTCTAACTGCTCTCTGTCCTGCTCTCTGTCTGCTCTCTGACTGCTCTCTGTCTGCTCTCTAACTGCTCTCTAACTGCTCTCTGTCTGCTCTCTGTCTGCTCTCTGACTGCTCTCTAACTGCTCTCTGACTGCTCTCTGTCTGCTCTCTGTCTGCTCTCTGTCTGCTCTCTGTCTGCTCTCTAACTGCTCTCTGTCTGCTCTCTGACTGCTCTCTAACTGCTCTCTGTCTGCTCTCTAACTGCTCTGACTGCTCTCTGTCTGCTCTCTGTCTGCTCTCTAACTGCTCTCTGTCTGCTCTCTAACTGCTCTCTAACTGCTCTCTGACTGACTGCTCTGTCTGCTCTCTGTCTGCTCTCTAACTGCTCTCTGTCTGCTCTCTAACTGCTCTCTGTCTGCTCTCTGACTGCTCTCTGACTGCTCTCTAACTGCTCTCTGACTGCTCTCTGTCTGCTCTCTCGTCTGCTCTCTAACTGCTCTCTGTCTGCTCTCTAACTGCTCTCTAACTGCTCTCTGACTGCTCTCTAACTGCTCTCTGACTGCTCTCTGTCTGCTCTCTGTCTGCTCTCTAACTGCTCTCTGTCTGCTCTCTAACTGCTCTCTAACTGCTCTCTGTCTGCTCTCTGTCTGCTCTCTGACTGCTCTCTAACTGCTCTCTAACTGCTCTCTGTCTGCTCTCTGTCTGCTCTCTAACTGCTCTCTGTCTGCTCTCTAACTGCTCTCTGTCTGCTCTCTGACTGCTCTCTAACTCTCTCTGACTGCTCTCTAACTGCTCTCTGACTGCTCTCTGTCTGCTCTCTAACTGCTCTCTAACTGCTCTCTAACTGCTCTCTGTCTGCTCTCTGTCTGCTCTCTAACTGCTCTCTGTCTGCTCTCTAACTGCTCTCTGTCTGCTCTCTGACTGCTCTCTAACTGCTCTCTGACTGCTCTCTAACTGCTCTCTGTCTGCTCTCTGTCTGCTCTCTGTCTGCTCTCTGTCTGCTCTCTGTCTGCTCTCTGTCTGCTCTCTGTCTGCTCTCTAACTGCTCTCTGTCTGCTCTCTAACTGCTCTCTGTCTGCTCTCTGACTGCTCTCTGACTGCTCTCTAACTGCTCTCTGACTGCTCTCTAACTGCTCTCTGACTGCTCTCTGACTGCTCTCTGTCTGCTCTCTAACTGCTCTCTGTCTGCTCTCTGACTGCTCTCTAATTGCTCTCTAACTGCTCTCTAACTGCTCTCTGACTGCTCTCTGTCTGCTCTCTGTCTGCTCTCTAACTGCTCTCTGTCTGCTCTCTACTGCTCTCTGTCTGCTCTCTGACTGCTCTCTAATTGCTCTCTAACTGCTCTCGTAACTGCTCTCTGACTGCTCTCTGTCTGCTCTCTAACTGCTCTCTGACTGCTCTGTCTGCTCTCTAACTGCCTCTCTGTCTGCTCTCTGTCTGCTCTCTAACTGCTCTCTAACTTCTCTCTGCTGCTCTGTCTGCCTACTGCTCTCTGTCTGCTCTCTGTCCTGCTCTCTGTCTGCTCTCTAACTGCTCTCTAACTGCTCTCTAAACTGCTCTCTGTCTGCTCTCTTACTGCTCTCTGTCTGCTCTCTGTCTGCTCTCTAACTTGCTCTCTGTACTGCTCTCTAACTGCTCTTTGCTCTCTGCTGCTCTCTAACTGCTCTCTGTCTGCTCTCTACTGTCCTGCATTCTCTGCTCTCTGTCGCTCTCTGTCTGCCTCTGTCTCTCTCTAACTGCTCTCTGTCTGCTCTCTGTCTGCTCTCTGTCTGCTCTCTGTCTGCTCTCTGACTGCTCTCTGTCTGCTCTTAACTGCTCTCTGACTGCTCTCCTGTCCTGCTCTCTAACTGCTCTCTGACTGCTCTCTGTCTGCTCTCTGTCTGCTCTCTAACTGCTCTCTAACTGCTCTCTGTCTGCTCTCTGTCTGCTCTCTAACTGCTCTCTGACTGCTCTCTGTCTGCTCTCTGACTGCTCTCTGACTGCTCTCTGTCTGCTCTCTAACTGCTCTCTGACTGCTCTCTGTCTGCTCTCTGTCTGCTCTCTGTCTGCTCTCTGTCTGCTCTCTGACTGCTCTCTGTCTGCTCTCTGTCTGCTCTCTAACTGCTCTCTGACTGCTCTCTGTCTGCTCTCTAACTGCTCTCTGTCTGCTCTCTGTCTGCTCTCTAACTGCTCTCTGTCTGCTCTCTGTCTGCTCTCTGTCTGCTCTCTAACTGCTCTCTGTCTGCTCTCTGTCTGCTCTCTGTCTGCTCTCTAACTGCTCTCTGTCTGCTCTCTGTCTGCTCTCTAACTGCTCTCTGTCTGCTCTCTGTCTGCTCTCTGTCTGCTCTCTAACTGCTCTCTGTCTGCTCTCTGTCTGCTCTCTGACTGCTCTCTAACTGCTCTCTGTCTGCTCTCTGTCTGCTCTCTGTCTGCTCTCTAACTGCTCTCTGTCTGCTCTCTGTCTGCTCTCTGTCTGCTCTCTGTCTGCTCTCTAACTGCTCTCTGTCTGCTCTCTGTCTGCTCTCTGACTGCTCTCTCTATGTGA
>VHQL01000586.1:0-27432 GCA_014673565.1 Sebastes schlegelii
TTGTTATCAATCCAGAATACCAATTCATTACTTATAATATAACTTAATCACAATACCAATTACTTACTTATATATTTAACTTAATCATATTGACTAGTTATCTTTTCATATATGCGCATATTATTATTGATAATATACAATTTATAATATACAATATGCACATGCAATACAACATGCAATACACATACACACACACACATATATATGTATACATTGCATATTGCACTACATGCGCACACTGCACACCACATACACATATACATATATGTATACATACGTATACATATATATATACAATACACAGCATCTGACCATGAATACATTATTCTAAATTTGATTTTGAATTTTAAATTTGCATTATTCTTTACAGAAAAAATAGGAAGATAGACTAATACAGAATAAATATTAAGTAACCAATAAATAAATAAACAAACAGTAATAGATAAATAAACAGTAACCCCTGTAAACACC
The DNA here is from genome assembly GCA_014673565.1 of Sebastes schlegelii. Taxonomy (NCBI): domain Eukaryota; kingdom Metazoa; phylum Chordata; class Actinopteri; order Perciformes; family Sebastidae; genus Sebastes; species Sebastes schlegelii. The sequence continues at coordinate 472 of VHQL01000586.1, forward strand.
TTGTGATTGTCAAACCCCCACTTCATCCCTGTACCTTGTGAACATCATGTCTTTATACCTTATTTTAAACTGGTTTAAGTTTGGACATTGCTTTAGCTCCACAATGAAACTGTTCCATAGTTTCACTCCACAGATTGAGATACAGAAACTTTTCATGGTTGTCCGAATACTGTGAGTTTTAAAATGACCTGTTTAAATGTGTTACATACTCTGATGGTTGGAATCAAAATTCATCAAGGTTAAGTTTTTCAAGTTTATTTTTTATTTTATATCACCTGAATCTGGCATTTATGTTGTTTGTTATTCAATTTGTAAATGTTAAATTATATGTTGGAATTGTTACATGATCAATAATGTGCTTTTGTAAGATGGAAGAATGATATTTGTATGTTATTTTATACTTGTATCAAGTTCACTGCACTTGTGGGTTTCAAATAGATGATAAAACAAGCAGAAATATTTTTTTGATTTTTATTGAACAATAATCACTATTATTATTTGTGTATGGGAGGAAACCAGAGTACCTGGTAAAACCCACGCATGCACGGAGAGAATACTCTACACAGACATAGACCGATCACCAGTCCTTCCTCTGTGCGGCTACAGTGCTGATCACTCTGCCACCGTGCAGCCCTCAAACTATGGAAGTATGGTGAACTCTCACAGTACACCACACCTCTCCCAGCAGGTGCGTATGGTGAACACTCACAGTACACCACCTCTCCCAGCAGGCGTATGGTGAACACTCACAGTACACCAACCTCTCCCAGCAGGTGCGTATGGTGAACGCTCACGTACACCACACCTCTAACCAGCAGGTCGTATGGTGAACCTCACAGTACACCACACCTCTAACCAGCAGGTGCGTATGGTGAACGCTCACGGTACACCACACCTCTCACCTCTCACACCTCTGTGATGTACCCTGAGTGGTGAACACTCAGGGTACATCACACCTCTCACAGGGTTCGTATGGTGAACACTCACGGTACACCACACCACACCACACCTCTCACCAGCAGGTGCGTATGGTGAACACTCACGGTACACCACACCTCTCACCTCTCACACCTCTGTGATGTACCGTGAGTGTTGAACACTCACGGTACATCACACCTCTCACCAGCAGGTTCGTACGGTGAACACTCACGGTACACCACACCACACCTCTCACCAGCATGTTCGTATGGTGAACACTCACGGTACACCACACCTCTCACACCTCTGTGATGTACCCTGAGTGGTGAACACTCAGGGTACATCACACCTCTCACAGGGTTCGTATGGTGAACACTCACGGTACACCACACCTCTCACCAGCAGGTGCGTATGGTGAACACTCACGGTACACCACACCTCTCACCAGCAGGTGCGTATGGTGAACACTCACGGTACACCACACCTCTAACCAGCAGGTGCGTATGGTGAACACTCACGGTACACCACACCTCTCACCTCTCACAGCAGGTGTCGATGGTGAACACTCAGGTACATCACACCTCTCACAGGGTTCGTATGGTGAACACTCACGGCACACACCACACTCTCACAGCAGGTTCGTATGGTGAACACTCACGGTACACCACACCACACCTCTCACCAGCAGGTTCGTATGGTGAACACTCACGGTACACCACACCACACCTCTCACCAGCAGGTTCGTATGGTGAACACTCACGGTACACCACACCACACCTCTCACCAGCAGGTTCGTATGGTGAACACTCACGGTACACCACGGAGCAAACACCGTCTTCTATATGGTCCCATAGACCCTGAAATTGTACACACAAGTGTAGTCAGGATTTCCCCAGTTGCTCTCGACTTGCAGCTTCACATGGCTGAAGACACCTGCTTCCTGATCCTGAGAGATAGAGAAATGAAAGAGAGAGTTAGTTGAGCACAAACCGAGAGGATGTGAAATAAGGGATATAATGAGTAGCCTACAATGAGGACAAACTGTAATTCTTATGATATATTAGCTTGTGGGTGAAATTTAAAAAATGCATGTGCATGTGTTTCGTTGCACGATGTAATAATCTCACAGACAGTTTTGAAAGGTCTGCAAGACCGGCCGATCCTGATCATAAAGAAAGGTTCCTAGTAGGGTACCTTCATCTCTTTAGTCTTCATGCCCTGCAGGAGAAAGATAGAGATCCAGTTGAGCACCTTGTTGTTCTCCGTGTATGTGACGTCTGCAGTTTAACAATTTTAAATTTGTGACTTACAATAGACGCAAACATCTTTGGGCTGCTCGAGATGCTGCCAGTTGGCGACACGGTCTTTGAAATGTGACCCAGTGTCACATGGCTGATGGTCACTGGGTGGGACAGGGCTATGACTAAACGTCCACGCTCACCATCAAATGGCCAGCAGCGTCCATCCACGATTGGTCCTCCCTGAAGAATGAAACAGTATAAAAAAGAGTTAGATGGTATGAAGTATAACAAAATAGACAGTAAAACAATCCAAACCATTAGATATATTGCCAAACCACATAGCCATATGTTTTGTGTGTGTAGTTCCTAGTTCCTACCTGAATCCAATATTGGGTCTACAGGTCGTCTCCAAAGAGATGTCAGGGATGAAAGAAAACAGGTTGGTCCGGTGCATTGGAATGTTTCCTCCGAGGACAATCGAGCTAAAACAAGGGCCCCTGCACACAAAAACACACACAAAGAAAGTGAAAAAAGGGATCTCAAAACTAAAAATCACATGTGTGAATTACAATCTGACAGATAAAAATGATGAGGGTGATTTAGATGTCTCACCTTGCGACTCCAGGGCAAAGTTGGGCATAGTGTCCTCTGGTGGCTCCTTGACCCGCTTTACTCAGCACCTGTCCTGCAGCATTCTCAATCCGCTCCCCCATCCATTCATATGTGCTCAAGGCCTGTAAGTGACAGGAGATTAATTTGAATGGTGGATGTTGACATCATTGTGTGTTTTCAACATGTAGGTGAGAACATATTTGGGCTGTGATTGTGTTTTATAGGTGCACATTAAGAATAAAAAGAAGGTCATACCGTATCCCGCTTGGTTGATGGGAAAAGTGACGCTGAGGGTCCTGAGTCAAGAGAGTTGCTGTTCATGGATAGAGCCAGGGTGAAGTATACGATTCCTGATGCATGGAGAGAAAACAAAGTATTGGAGAAACAGGTCAGTGATGTTTAATTCAAAAGACAGACACTCTACAGTATAAAACACACAAGCTGATGAACAAGATATGATTGTTTGTAGAAGGAGAGATCGCTTACCAAGACACATGAGCAGCATGACGAACAGCCAGCGAATAATGCCGTTCCAGCAGGCCCCGTTGGCCCCGCTGGCCCCGTTGGCCCCACTCGCCCCACTGGCCCAGTTGCCCCCGCTGTCCCTGTTGTCCCCGCTGGCCTCTTTGGCCCCGCTGGCCCCGCTGGCCCAGCTGGCCCTGTTGGCCCCGCTGGCCCAGCTGGCCCCGTTGGCCCCGCTGGCCCGGTTGCCCCCGCTGTCCCTGTTGGCCCCGCTGGCCTCGTTGCCCCAGCTGGCCCTACTGGCCCCGCTGTCCCTGTTGGCCCCGCTGGCCCTGTTGGCCCCGCTGGCCCCGCTGGCCCTGTTGGCCCCGCTGGCCCAGCTGGCCCCATTGGCCCCACTGGCCCGGTTGCCCCCGCTGTCCCTGTTGGCCCCGTTGGCCTCGTTGCCCCAGCTGGCCCCACTGGCCCGGTTTCCCCCGCTGTCCCTGTTGGCCCCGCTGGCCCTCGTTGCCCCAGCTGGCCCCACTGGCCCCGCTGTCCCTGTTGGCCCCGCTGGCCCCATTGGCCCCAATGGCCCCACTGGCCCAGTTGGCCCCAATTGCCCCAATGGCCTCAATGACCCCGTTGGCCCCTATGGCCCAATTGGCCCCTATGATCCCGCTGGCCATGCTGATTTTCTTGGCGATGGACTTTCGCAGACCGTCTGGAGAAAACGTCCTTTTTCTGAAAGCATTGTATAATGAAAATGAGAAAGAGTGAGAGCTTTGAAGATGTATAATGAAGAATTTATGACTGTTAAACACATAGCCTGTGTATGCTACAGAACATACTGTATACAAGCATGACTGTGACACACACACACACACACACACACACACACACACACACACACACAAACGTCAGCTTACTTGTACGTAGCCGTCTCCTTGTAGGAAATGACTGGTTTTCCTAGATGGTCGTAATATCCTGCGTTGGTCAGTCGAAGGCTTCTACGTACCGTGACTGTAAACAAAACAAGAGAGCAGAGGAGGTGGTCAGTCACTCACTGACACAAGTTATGTCATACACTTTGACTTTTCTAACTACAACACTTCTACTGTAAGAAGCAACTCAGTGCATGTCAATAGTTTTGTGTTTTTGAGTGTCAGACACACAGAAACCAAAAAAAAAAACACTCTAAGTCAGAGATGTGTGGATTCAACTAAAGCCATTTTTGAGGTTGTAGTTTGTGTTGGATGAGCCTTTTAACCATCTTCTCTTCTTTTTGTGAATATAGACTGCTGTTTATTTTCCACATAGTCATACAAGTAACTTTTTCTTTAATATTTATAATATAAATAATTATATTTATCCTCTTTTATTACTTTTCTCAATGTCAGTTTTTGAATAAGTATAAATTCAATCAGTGCTCCATTACTGCCTAACCCAGTTGAATAGAGGCTTACAGGAACTACCACCTGTACATGAAAGTCATTAAAGAAAACTATTTGACCTAATATCAAGTTGAACATATTGTTGTTGTTTTTTTGCACGAATAGAAAACTTTACAGTTATATTAGGAAATGTGCAAAAGGGAATTCATGTCCATGACTGGATTCAATTTTCTCGAAAAGTGTTTCTAACATTTTGTCAAACTGCATTGGACAAAAATGATTAGAAACATCTCTCTCACACAGTCTGAATATTAATCTCTCAAAGGTAGGATTGATCACGTTACATATGAATATGTTCCAACAGAAACCATACAGAGGTATTGCTGCTCTGCTTACTGAGTGTGTGTTTCACAGATCTGTGATAGAAACAATTCTTTACCTTCACTTTGCATGTTTGATAACATTGTGTCAATGAAGAAGTGGATGTTCAGCGTTGAGTTTTGGTCTCTTGGCGGTTTTGCAAGATATTTTGCTCTGAGAAAACAAGTGAAGAATAAGGTGAGTCCTAATCTTACTGAATTCCACAACGGCTGTGATGCGTCATAGAATTCTAGAACACACACGCGCACACAGCAGCGTGCAGGGGCGCCCCGGTAGCTATGGCAACCATCACTGTCACTAAGATGAATAATAATAATAATAATAATAATAATAATAACACTATGATGAAGGCATAAAACGGCCAAAACGTCTTTTATACACTGTGACGGCCCCTGCCTCACTACTGAGATGCCAGTGTGGATTTGGCCATTCATTCTTTCCCTGTGTCCTTGAAGGTATCACGGGAGAGGATGCCTGATGCAGAGCACCTGATGCTGGCGCGTCCTGAGCATAAAAGCCCCAATCAAGTGCTGCTCTGCCCCTTTTTTCCTTCACCTGGACTCATCCCTGTCAGAATCTGCCGGGCTGCCTTTGTTTGACTTTTCTTTAGTTTCCACTCACAACACATCACACTTCATCATGCTCACACATCCACATCTACATTACTGATGTTACTGACTGACACACTCCACATTTGTAGTTATTTCTGTATATCCTTAATTTATTTGTAATAAATATCTTTAATTTACAATCAATCACTGCGTCCTTTCCCGTATTTGTCATGGCCTAAGAGCCGGGCTATGACAACACATAAACACACAATAAAACACTTTTATTTTTTAACTTTGCAAGATGTAGAGAACAGTTGGGGTACATTTTATGGTATTCTTTTCATTTGGACAAAAAGTTGCAATTTATGAAATCATTCAAATAAAAAAAAATAAAAAATGTTGGTTTAATTTTTTTTGGAGAAAGTGAAAGTAAGTGATTTTTAGTTTTAATTGTATTATTATAAAATGTCTCTGGTGCTAATGGATTTATAATCTGAATGTGATGCATTTCTATTTACTTAAAGTTAATAGTTCCTCAATGTATGTTCTGTGTATGGTGTGCATGATATCCAATACATATGCCAGTACAGCACACTCAAAATGTCTATAATTTCCAGACATCAAATTGTCTGTTAACAATCTTTGTGTCTGTAATAAGGTAAAATATCTTGGACATTTCATTACTGAAGACATGACAGATGATGATATTTATAGGCAATGCCGCTATAGATGTATGCACAAGCAAACATTCTCTCATAGAAGTTTAGTATGTGTTCAAGATAGAGCGAAGATGTCTCTGTTCAGAGCATATTGTACACCACTGTACTGTCTACAGCCCATTTGTGGTCAAGCTATAAAAAAGTGAGCTTACAGAGACTTCAAGTTGCATATAATGATGCAGTGAGAATATTACTCAAAAGACCGAGATGTTGCAGTGCAAGTGAAATGTTTTATGTCTGCAGGCATAAATACTTTAACCCTCCTGTTGTCTTCCCGTCGCCCATGCAACTTTTGCCTTCCCGGGTCAAAATTGACCCGGTCTGGTTTGACTGTTTTTAAAGCATACATTATAAATTATCACCCAATTCTGTATTACACCTTTTTGGCCAACTTTATTCCAACTCATTACCACGAGTTTTACACTTTTTTTTTTTTTTGTAATTCATGGTCACTAAACCTAATTTATATGAAATTAAAAAAGATCTGAAAAATATCCGAAAAAAAGTCTGAAAAAATGTCCCAAAAAAAAGTCTGAAAAATAGATCTGAAAAAAGTCTGAAAGAAAAAATTCCAAAAAAAAAATATCTGAAAAAATTCTTAAAAAAAATATCTGAAAAAAGTAAAAAAAAAATAAATATCTGAAAAATGTCAGAAAAAAAAGTATGAAAAAAAAGATCAGAAAAATGTCCGAAAAAAAAGATTTGAAAAATTTTGGACAGAAAAAGTCTGAAAAACAAAGTCTGAAAAAAAGATCTGAAAAAATTCTGAAAAAAAAAGATCTGAAAAATTTCTGAAAATAAAAGTCTGATAAAAAAGATCTAAAAAAAGTCTGGAAAAAAAGTCTGAAAAAATGTCCCAAAGAAAGTCTGGAAAATAGATCTGAAAAAATTCTGAAAAAAAATTCTGAAAAATTTCTGAAAATAAAATTCTGAAAAAAAATATCTGAAAAATGTCCGAAAAAAAATATTTGAAAAATTTCGGACAAAAAAAGTCTAAAAAAAAATATATCTAAAAAAAGTCTGAAAAAAAATATTTGAAAAATTTTGGACAGAAAAAGTCTGAAAAAAAAGTCTGAAAAAAATATCTAAAAAAATTCTGAAAAAAAATATCTGAAAAATTTCTGAAAATAAAAGTCTGTAAAAAAATATCTAAGAAAAGTCTGAAAAAAAATTCTGAAAAACAATATCTGAAAAATGTTTGGAAAAAAAATATCTGAAAAATTTCTGAAAATAAAAGTCTGAAAAAAAACTGAAATAAAAGTCTGAAAAAAAAATCTGATAAATGTCCAAAAAAAATATCTGAAAAATATATGAAAATAAAAGTTTGAAAAAAAATATTTGAAAAAAATCCGAAAGAAAAGTCGAAAAAAATGTCCGAAAAAAAGTCTGAAAAAAATGGCCCAAAAAAAAGTCTGGAAAATAGATCTGAAAAAAGTCTGAATAAAAAAATTCTGAAAAAAAATATTTGAAAAATATCTGCAAAAGATGTCCGAAAAAAATGTCTGAAAAATATCTGAAAAATGTCTGAAAAAAATGTCCGAAAAAAAATATCTGAAAAATTTATGAAAATAAAAGTCTGAAAATAAATATTTGAAAAAAATCCGAAAAAAAAGTCTAAAAAAATGTCCGAAAAAAAGTCTGAAAAAATGGCCCAAAAAAAGTCTGAAAAATAGATTTGAAAAAAGTCTGAATAAAAAAATTCTGAAAATAAATATTTGAAAAATATCTGAAAAAGATGTCCGAAAAAAATTTCTGAAAAATTTCTGAAAATAGAAGTCTGAAAAAAATATCTAAAAAGTCTGAAAAAAAGTCTGAAAAAATGTCCCGAAAAAAAGTCTGAAAAAATGTCCCAAAAAAATGTCCGAAAAAAAGTCTGAAAAAAATGGCCCAAAAAACAGTCTGGAAATAGATCTGAAAAAATTCTGAATAAAAAAATTCTGAAAAAAAATATTTGAAAAATATCTGCAAAAAAAAAGTCCGAAAAAAAATATCTGAAAAATTTCTGAAAATAAAAGTCTGAAAAAAAATATTTGAAAAAAATCCGAAAGAAAAGTCTAAAAAAATGGCCCAAAAAAAGTCTGAAAAAAGTCTGAATAAAAAAATTCTGAAAATAAATATTTGAAAAATATCTGAAAAAGATGTCCGAAAAAAATTTCTGAAAAATTTCTGAAAATAGAAGTCTGAAAAAAAATATCTAAAAAGTCTGAAAAAAAGTCTGAAAAAATGTCCCAAAAAAAGGTCTGAAAAATAGATCTGAAAAGTCTGATAAAAAATTATGAAAAAAAATATCTGAAAAATGTCTGAAAAAGATGTCTGAAAAAAATGTCTGAAAAATTTCTGAAAATAAAATTCTGAAAAAAAATATCTGAAAAATTTATGAAAATAAAAGTCTGAAAAAAAATATTTGAAAAAAATCCGAAAAAAAAGTCTAAAAACATGTCCGAAAAAAAGTCTGAAAAAATGGCCCAAAAAAAGTCTGAAAAATAGATTTGAAAAAAGTCTGAATAAAACATTTCTGAAAATAAATATTTGAAAAATATCTGAAAAAGATGTCCGAAAAAAATTTCTGAAAAATTTCTGAAAATAGAAGTCTGAAAAAAAATATCTAAAAAGTCTGAAAAAATGTCCCAAAAAAATGTCCGAAAAAAAGTCTGAAAAAATGGCCCAAAAAAAGTCTGAAAAATAGATTTGAAAAAAGTCTGAATAAAAAATTTCTGAAAATAAATATTTGAAAAATATCTGAAAAAGATGTCCGAAAAAAATTTCTGAAAAATTTCTGAAAATAGAAGTCTGAAAAAAAATATCTAAAAAGTCTGAAAAAAAGTCTGAAAAAATGTCCCAAAAAAATGTCCGAAAAAAAGTCTGAAAAAATGGCCCAAAAAAAAGTCTGGAAAATAGATCTGAAAAAATTCTGAATAAAAAAATTCTGAAAAAAAAGTATTTGAAAAATATCTGCAAAAAAAAGTCCGAAAAAAAATATCTGAAAAATTTATGAAAATAAAAGTCTGAAAAAAATATTTGAAAAAAATCCGAAAGAAAAGTCTAAAAAAATGTCCGAAAAAAAGTCTGAAAAAATGGCCCAAAAAAAGTCTGAAAAATAGATCTGAAAAAAGTCTGAATAAAAAAATTCTGAAAATAAATATTTGAAAAATATCTGAAAAAGATGTCCGAAAAACATTTCTGAAAAATTTCTGAAAATAGAAGTCTGAAAAAAAATATCTAAAAAGTCTGAAAAATAGTCTGAAAAAAATATCTGAAAAATGTCTGAAAAAGATGTCCGAAAAAAATGTCTGAAAAATTTCTGAAAATAGAAGTCTGAAAAAAAATATCTAAAAAGTCTGAAAAAAAGTCTGAAAAAATGTCCCAAAAAAAGGTCTGAAAAATAGATCTGAAAAGTCTGATAAAAAATTATGAAAAAAATATCTGAAAAATGTCTGAAAAAGATGTCCGAAAAAAATGTCTGAAAAATTTCTGAAAATAAAATTCTGAAATAAAATATCTGAAAAATGTCTGAAAAAAAATATCTGAAAAATTTATGAAAATAAAAGTCTGAAATAAAATATCTGAAAAATGTCTGAAAAAAATGTCCGAAAAAAAATATCTGAAAAATTTATGAAAATAAAAGTCTGAAAAAAAATATTTGAAAAAAATCCGAAAAAAGTCTAAACAAATGTCCGAAAAAAAGTCTGAAAAAATGGCCCAAAAAAAGTCTGAAAAATAGATCTGAAAAAAGTCTGAATAAAAAAAATCTGAAAAAAAATATTTGAAAAAGATGTCCGAAAAAAAATATCTGAAAAATTTATGAAAATAAAAGTCTGAAAAAAATATTTGAAAAAAATCCGAAAAAAAGTCTAAAAAAATGTCCGAAAAAAGTCTGAAAAAATGGCCCAAAAAAAGTCTGAAAAATAGATCTGAAAAAAGTCTGAATAAAAAAATTCTGAAAAAAAATATTCGAAAAATATCTGAAAAAGATGTCCGAAAAACATTTCTGAAAAATTTCTGAAAATAGAAGTCTGAAAAAAAATATCTAAAAAGTCTGAAAAAAAGTCTGAAAAAATGTCCCAAAAAAAGGTCTGAAAAATAGATCTGAAAAGTCTGATAAAAAATTATGAAAAAAATATCTGAAAAAATGTCTGAAAAAGATGTCCGAAAAAAATGTCTGAAAAATTTCTGAAAATAAAATTCTGAAATAAAATATCTGAAAAATGTCTGAAAAAAATGTCCGAAAAAAAATATCTGAAAAATTTCTGAAAATAAAATTCTGAAATAAAATATCTGAAAAATGTCTGAAAAAAATGTCCGAAAAAAAATATCTGAAAAATTTATGAAAATAAAAGTCTGAAAAAAAATATTTGAAAAAAAATCCGAAAAAAGTCTGAAAAATGTCTGAAAAAGATGTCCGAAAAAAATGTCTGAAAAATTTCTGAAAATAAAATTCTGAAATAAAATATCTGAAAAAATGTCTGAAAAAAATGTCCGAAAAAAAATATCTGAAAAATTTCTGAAAATAAAATTCTGAAATAAAATATCTGAAAAATGTCTGAAAAAAATGTCCGAAAAAAAATATCTGAAAAAATTTATGAAAATAAAAGTCTGAAAAAAAATATTTGAAAAAAATCCGAAAAAAGTCTAAACAAATGTCCGAAAAAAGTCTGAAAAAATGGCCCAAAAAAAGTCTGAAAATAGATCTGAAAAAAGTCTGAATAAAAAAAATCTGAAAAAAATATTTGAAAAAGATGTCCGAAAAAAAATATCTGAAAAATTTATGAAAATAAAAGTCTGAAAAAAATATTTGAAAAAAAATCCGAAAAAAAGTCTAAAAAAATGTCCAAAAAAATATGCTCTGAACAGAGACATCTTCGCTCTATCTTGAACACATACTAAACTTCTATGAGAGAATGTTTGCTTGTGCATACATCTATAGCGGCATTGCCTATAAATATCATCATCTGTCATGTCTTCAGTAATGAAATGTCCAAGATATTTTACCTTATTACAGACACAAAGATTGTTAACAGACAATTTGATGTCTGGAAATTATAGACATTTTGAGTGTGCTGTACTGGCATATGTATTGGATATCATGCACACCATACACAGAACATACATTGAGGAACTATTAACTTTAAGTAAATAGAAATGCATCACATTCAGATTATAAATCCATTAGCACCAGAGACATTTTATAATAATACAATTAAAACTAAAAATCACTTACTTTCACTTTCTCCAAAAAAAATTAAACCAACATTTTTTAATTTTTTTTTATTTGAATGATTTCATAAATTGCAACTTTTTGTCCAAATGAAAAGAATACCATAAAATGTACCCCAACTGTTCTCTACATCTTGCAAAGTTAAAAAATAAAAGTGTTTTATTGTGTGTTTATGTGTTGTCATAGCCCGGCTCTTAGGCCATGACAAATACGGGAAAGGACGCAGTGATTGATTGTAAATTAAAGATATTTATTACAAATAAATTAAGGATATACAGAAATAACTACAAATGTGGAGTGTGTCAGTCAGTAACATCAGTAATGTAGATGTGGATGTGTGAGCATGATGAAGTGTGATGTGTTGTGAGTGGAAACTAAAGAAAAGTCAAACAAAGGCAGCCCGGCAGATTCTGACAGGGATGAGTCCAGGTGAAGGAAAAAAGGGGCAGAGCAGCACTTGATTGGGGCTTTTATGCTCAAGACGCGCCAGCATCAGGTGCTCTGCATCAGGCATCCTCTCCCGTGATACCTTCAAGGACACAGGGAAAGAATGAATGGCCAAATCCACACTGGCATCTCAGTAGTGAGGCAGGGGCCGTCACAGTGTATAAAAGACGTTTTGGCCGTTTTATGCCTTCATCATAGTGTTATTATTATTATTATTATTATTATTATTATTATTATTATTCATCTTAGTGACAGTGATGGTTGCCATAGCTACCGGGGCGCCCCTGCACGCTGCTGTGTGCGCGTGTGTGTTCTAGAATTCTATGACGCATTACAGCCGTTGTGGAATTCAGTAAGATTAGGACTCACCTTATTCTTCACTTGTTTTCTCAGAGCAAAATATCTTGCAAAACCGCCAAGAGACCAAAACTTAACGCTGAACATCCACTTCTTCATTGACACAATGTTATCAAACATGCAAAGTGAAGGTAAAGAATTGTTTCTATCACAGATCTGTGAAACACACACTCAGTAAGCAGAGCAGCAATACCTCTGTATGGTTTCTGTTGGAACATATTCATATGTAACGTGATCAATCCTACCTTTGAGAGATTAATATTCAGACTGTGTGAGAGAGATGTTTCTAATCATTTTTGTCCAATGCAGTTTGACAAAATGTTAGAAACACTTTTCGAGAAAATTGAATCCAGTCATGGACATGAATTCCCTTTTGCACATTTCCTAATATAACTGTAAAGTTTCTATTCGTGCAAAAAAACAACAACAATATGTTCAACTTGATATTAGGTCAAATAGTTTTCTTTAATGACTTTCATGTACAGGTGGTAGTTCCTGTAAGCCTCTATTCAACTGGGTTAGGCAGTAATGGAGCACTGATTGAATTTATACTTATTCAAAAACTGACATTGAGAAAAGTAATAAAAGAGGATAAATATAATTATTTATATTATAAATATTAAAGAAAAAGTTACTTGTATGACTATGTGGAAAATAAACAGCAGTCTATATTCACAAAAAGAAGAGAAGATGGTTAAAAGGCTCATCCAACACAAACTACAACCTCAAAAATGGCTTTAGTTGAATCCACACATCTCTGACTTAGAGTGTTTTTTTTTTTGGTTTCTGTGTGTCTGACACTCAAAAACACAAAACTATTGACATGCACTGAGTTGCTTCTTACAGTAGAAGTGTTGTAGTTAGAAAAGTCAAAGTGTATGACATAACTTGTGTCAGTGAGTGACTGACCACCTCCTCTGCTCTCTTGTTTTGTTTACAGTCACGGTACGTAGAAGCCTTCGACTGACCAACGCAGGATATTACGACCATCTAGGAAAACCAGTCATTTCCTACAAGGAGACGGCTACGTACAAGTAAGCTGACGTTTGTGTGTGTGTGTGTGTGTGTGTGTGTGTGTGTGTGTGTGTGTGTCACAGTCATGCTTGTATACAGTATGTTCTGTAGCATACACAGGCTATGTGTTTAACAGTCATAAATTCTTCATTATACATCTTCAAAGCTCTCACTCTTTCTCATTTTCATTATACAATGCTTTCAGAAAAAGGACGTTTTCTCCAGACGGTCTGCGAAAGTCCATCGCCAAGAAAATCAGCATGGCCAGCGGGATCATAGGGGCCAATTGGGCCATAGGGGCCAACGGGGTCATTGAGGCCATTGGGGCAATTGGGGCCAACTGGGCCAGTGGGGCCATTGGGGCCAATGGGGCCAGCGGGGCCAACAGGGACAGCGGGGCCAGTGGGGCCAGCTGGGGCAACGAGGCCAGCGGGGCCAACAGGGACAGCGGGGGAAACCGGGCCAGTGGGGCCAGCTGGGGCAACGAGGCCAACGGGGCCAACAGGGACAGCGGGGGCAACCGGGCCAGTGGGGCCAATGGGGCCAGCTGGGCCAGCGGGGCCAACAGGGCCAGCGGGGCCAGCGGGGCCAACAGGGCCAGCGGGGCCAACAGGGACAGCGGGGCCAGTAGGGCCAGCTGGGGCAACGAGGCCAGCGGGGCCAACAGGGACAGCGGGGGCAACCGGGCCAGCGGGGCCAACGGGGCCAGCTGGGCCAGCGGGGCCAACAGGGCCAGCTGGGCCAGCGGGGCCAGCGGGGCCAAAGAGGCCAGCGGGGACAACAGGGACAGCGGGGGCAACTGGGCCAGTGGGGCGAGTGGGGCCAACGGGGCCAGCGGGGCCAACGGGGCCTGCTGGAACGGCATTATTCGCTGGCTGTTCGTCATGCTGCTCATGTGTCTTGGTAAGCGATCTCTCCTTCTACAAACAATCATATCTTGTTCATCAGCTTGTGTGTTTTATACTGTAGAGTGTCTGTCTTTTGAATTAAACATCACTGACCTGTTTCTCCAATACTTTGTTTCTCTCCATGCATCAGGAATCGTATACTTCACCCTGGCTCTATCCATGAACAGCAACTCTCTTGACTCAGGACCCTCAGCGTCACTTTTCCCATCAACCAAGCGGGATACGGTATGACCTTCTTTTTATTCTTAATGTGCACCTATAAAACACAATCACAGCCCAAATATGTTCTCACCTACATGTTGAAACACACAATGATGTCAACATCCACCATTCAAATTAATCTCCTGTCACTTACAGGCCTTGAGCACATATGAATGGATGGGGGGAGCGGATGAGAATGCTGCAGGACAAGGTGCTGAGGTTAAAGCGGGTCAAGGAGCCACCAGAGGACACTATGCCCAACTTTGCCCTGGAGTCGCAAGGTGAGACATCTAAATCACCCTCATCATTTTTATCTGTCAGATTGTAATTCACACATGTGATTTTTAGTTTTGAGATCCCTTTTTCACTTTCTTTGTGTGTGTTTTTGTGTGCAGGGGCCCTTGTTTTAGCTCGATTGTCCTCGGAAACATTCCAATGCACCGGACCAACCTGTTTTCTTTCATCCCTGACATCTCTTTGGAGACGACCTGTAGACCCAAGTATTGTGATTCAGGTAGGAACTAGGAACTACACACACAAAACATATGGCTATGTGGTTTGGCAATATCATCTAATGGTTTGGATTGTTTTACTGTCTATTTTGTTATACTTCATACCATCTAAACTCTTTTTTATACTGTTTCATTCTTCAGGGAGGACCAATCGTGGATGGACGCTGCTGGCCATTTGATGGTGAGCGTGGACGTTTAGTCATAGCCCTGTCCCACCCAGTGACCATCAGCCATGTGACACTGGGTCACATTTCAAAGACCGTGTCGCCAACTGGCAGCATCTCGAGCAGCCCAAAGATGTTTGCTGTCTATGTAAGTCACAAATTTAAAATTGTTACACTGCAGACGTCACATACACGGAGAACAACAAGGTGCTCAACTGGATCTCTATCTTTCTCTCTTGCAGGGCATGAAGACTAAAGAGGATGAAGGTACCCTACTAGGAACCTTTCTTTATGATCAGGACGGCGAGTCATTGCAGACTTTCAAACTGTCTGTGAGTATTACATCGTGCAACGAAACACATGCACATGCATTTTTTAAATTTCACCCACAAGCTAATATATCATAAGAATTACAGTTTGTCCTCATTGTAGGCTACTCATTATATCCCTTATTTCCCATCCTCTCGGTTTGTGCTCAACTAACTCTCTCTTTCATTTCTCTATCTCTCAGGATCAGGAAGCAGGTGTCTTCAGCCATGTGAAGCTGCAAGTCGAGAGCAACTGGGGAAATCCTGACTACACTTGTGTGTACAATTTCAGGGTCTATGGGACCATATAGAAGACGGTGTTTGCTCCGTGGTGTACCGTGAGTGTTCACCATACGAACCTGCTGGTGAGAGGTGTGGTGTGGTGTACCGTGAGTGTTCACCATACGAACACGCTGGTGAGAGGTGTGGTGTGGTGTACCGTGAGTGTTCACCATACGAACCTGCTGGTGAGAGGTGTGGTGTGGTGTACCGTGAGTGTTCACCATACGAACCCTGTGAGAGGTGTGATGTACCCTGAGTGTTCACCACTCAGGGTACATCACAGAGGTGTGAGAGGTGAGAGGTGTGGTGTACCGTGAGTGTTCACCATACGCACCTGCTGGTTAGAGGTGTGGTGTACCGTGAGTGTTCACCATACGCACCTGCTGGTGAGAGGTGTGGTGTACCGTGAGTGTTCACCATACGCACCTGCTGGTTAGAGGTGTGGTGTACCGTGAGTGTTCACCATACGCACCTGCTGGTTAGAGGTGTGGTGTACTGTGAGTGTTCACCATACGAACATGCTGGTGAGAGGTGTGATGTACCCTGAGTGTTCACCACTCAGGGTACATCACAGAGGTGTGAGAGGTGAGAGTGTGGTGTACCGTGAGTGTTCACCATACGAACATGCTGGTGAGAGGTGTGGTGTGGTGTACCGTGAGTGTTCACCGTACGAACCTGCTGGTGAGAGGTGTGATGTACCGTGAGTGTTCAACACTCACGGTACATCACAGAGGTGTGAGAGGTGAGAGGTGTGGTGTACCGTGAGTGTTCACCATACGCACCTGCTGGTGAGAGGTGTGGTGTGGTGTGGTGTACCGTGAGTGTTCACCATACGAACCCTGTGAGAGGTGTGATGTACCCTGAGTGTTCACCACTCAGGGTACATCACAGAGGTGTGAGAGGTGAGAGGTGTGGTGTACCGTGAGCGTTCACCATACGCACCTGCTGGTTAGAGGTGTGGTGTACCGTGAGCGTTCACCATACGCACCTGCTGGTTAGAGGTGTGGTGTACTGTGAGTGTTCACCATACGCACCTGCTGGGGAGAGGTGTGGTGTACTGTGAGTGTTCACCATACGCACCTGCTGGGGAGAGGTGTGGTGTACTGTGAGTGTTCACCATACGAACCTGCTGGTTAGAGGTGTGGTGTACTGTGAGAGTTCACCATACTTCCATAGTTTGAGGGCTGCACGGTGGCAGAGTGATCAGCACTGTAGCCGCACAGAGGAAGGACTGGTGATCGGTCTATGTCTGTGTAGAGTATTCTCTCCGTGCATGCGTGGGTTTTACCAGGTACTCTGGTTTCCTCCCATACACAAATAATAATAATGATTATTGTTCAATAAAAATCAAAAAAATATTTCTGCTTGTTTTATCATCTATTTGAAACCCACAAGTGCAGTGAACTTGATACAAGTATAAAATAACATACAAATATCATTCTTCCATCTTACAAAAGCACATTATTGATCATGTAACAATTCCAACATATAATTTAACATTTACAAATTGAATAACAAACAACATAAATGCCAGATTCAGGTGATATAAAATAAAAATAAACTTGAAAAACTTAACCTTGATGAATTTTGATTCCAACCATCAGAGTATGTAACACATTTAAACAGGTCATTTTAAAACTCACAGTATTCGGACAACCATGAAAAGTTTCTGTATCTCAGTCTGTGGAGTGAAACTATGGAACAGTTTCATTGTGGAGCTAAAGCAATGTCCAAACTTAAACCAGTTTAAAATAAGGTATAAAGACATGATGTTCACAAGGTACAGGGATGAAGTGGGGGTTTGACAATCACAAGGTGTTTACAGGGGTTACTGTTTATTTATCTATTACTGTTTGTTTATTTATTTATTGGTTACTTAATATTTATTCTGTATTAGTCTATCTTCCTATTTTTTCTGTAAAGAATAATGCAAATTTAAAATTCAAAATCAAATTTAGAATAATGTATTCATGGTCAGATGCTGTGTATTGTATATATATATGTATACGTATGTATACATATATGTATATGTGTATGTGGTGTGCAGTGTGCGCATGTAGTGCAATATGCAATGTATACATATATATGTGTGTGTGTATGTGTATTGCATGTTGTATTGCATGTGCATATTGTATATTATAAATTGTATATTATCAATAATAATATGCGCATATATGAAAAGATAACTAGTCAATATGATTAAGTTAAATATATAAGTAAGTAATTGGTATTGTGATTAAGTTATATTATAAGTAATGAATTGGTATTCTGGATTGATAACAAATTTATAGTTTGATAAGGATAATTATATCAGTAATTAATTCATATTTCTGTATAACAGAGATAAAAGGTAATTATAGTAGACAAATTTAAGAACATTTAATTAGAGTATATGTATGGCTCAATAAGGAAGCTGGTTAATTATGGAGAAGGGGTGGGATTAAATAAGTTTGTACTTCTTCTTACTCCTTTTCGAATATATAAATCAAGGCATCAAGTGTTTGACAATTTGCTTTTCTTTTGCTTTTCATTGTATGTGAATACTACTTCTTTCTGGTTGTCCACTTGTTGGTATGATCATTCTCTTTTTCTTTATTTTTTTTTGTATTCTACATGTTCTAAATACATTTTTAAATGAAATGAAAAGAAGCTTTGTAATTTGAGGTACCAAACTGTGAGAACAGTCTTGAACTACTGCACCATTTGTGTTTGAGTGAAAAATACAAGGATGGTGCAGATAAATAAAAACATAAATAATCAAAACAGCGACTGCTCTGTTTAATACAAATCTGTAAAGTGAGGGTATTAATTTGGCTGCTTGGTGAAAACGAGGCTGACACTGAAGAAAGATCCACGACTATGAAGCTGGACCGGCCCGCCTCCATGCTGCTGCCTGCGCATGCTCGACCTGCATTTCCACCAGATCCGTGATGGAGGGTGTCTCAATGCAGGAGAAGCAGTCGCCAGGAGATTCAGCAGTGGCATCGCCTATTTCTTGCTTAAAGTGTTGTCAGAAGTAGATTTGTTTAAGAAGTTTATATAAGTTGCCTCCAGCTTTCCTGTGTGCAGAACCTCCCATTGAACACATGGTGGCAGCAGCACTCCACTGACAGGAGTCAGTCAGCCGGGCTTACATGTCACTGCAATATTAGTATTAATGTAACTAAGCACATTTACTCAAGTACAGTACAATTTTGAGGTACTTGTACTTTACTTGAGTGTTTTCATTTTCTGCTACTTTATACTTCTACTCCACTACATCTCAGAGGGAAAGGTTGTAGGTAGTTTTTACTGCACTACATTTATTGGACAGCTTTAGTTACTTTGCAGATTTATATTGTGTATTAATAATCTGAATCAACTAATACATTATGATATACAGTATATATACATACATATATATACATATACATATATATACAGTACATAACCAGCTGCAATATTAATGTGATGTTTACAGTACTGCATCAAGACATGTACCATTCAGCATAATAATAATAAAAGGTACTTTTAGATACTTTAAGTACAGTATTTTTACACTGTGGTATTACTACCTTTTCTTAACGATTTTGGTAACATTTCATTTTATAGGTCCGCAAATTTCATAGTAATTAGCTGATAATTAGCAAGTAACCTATTTGAAATTTCTTTGGAATTACTGCCAAATTACTCAATTTATCAAAAATGACTTTATTATAAACATGATTTAATAATTGTATGCTAAAATAGCATATAATGGTTAAAATAGGGCCCTTAGGCTTGAGGAGCGTCTGCTCTTCATCGGAGGTGGAAAACTAACAGAAGACACATCTGATCAGGCACAAATCTCACCATTGTGTGACTTATTGAAAAAGAAGAAGTCCATATTCAAAGAAGTTATTTTCTAATTATCATATATTTAACAGCAGACATGGAAATAAAGCATATGAATTAACTTTGTATTCTTTTGAGCCAGCTCGTTCGCGTCCGACACATCACTAATTTTCATGACAACTGGGCTACGTCCATCTGCTGAGGAAGATGATGTCATACAATCTAAAGCTCCAGAACAGCTACTAAATGGTCGTTGTGGTGCGACTGTTTTGCTTCAAAGGTCAAGAATGAACTCTCAATCTCTAAACAGCCATTTGTTTTAATGAATTCAAGACAGTGAAGCATAATAGAATAGACATGTTGCTGATCTGGTGACAGTAGCTAAACTGACATAGTGTTCAAATTGGACACTCCTGCTAATTATAAAGGTCCTCAGCCTGGCAGTTGAGACTGCTGTAAACCCCGGCAGTCTCAAGCTTGCAGAAAGCATCACAGTGTAAGTCGTTCTCTCCCGTCACGTTCACAGAGACAATAGTGAACATCTCATACGGAGGAATCAGTACTTCATCTTTGTCCGAGTCAAACTCGAAATAGGACTTGAGGTAGGCGCCAAAACATGTTTCTATCTCAAAGCAGGTCCTCCGTCCAAAACTGACGCAAGTCCTTGTTGAGGGAGCTGGAGGCGAATGAGCCGAAGCGAATGGTTTGTCCTAATTCCCCGATGAAGAACAGTTTGCTCCTCCGGTAGGTGGTGAAGCAGCGTCTTTGGTTGAGTTTGAGGAGCCGGATGGCGTCAGACAGCAGGAAGTGGAGGGCGTGGAATTGAAACGATGTCTTGTAGGAAGCCTTCCCCCTACGGACTGTTCGGTTTAGGTCGTCGTATGACCCTGCTGTGTAGGCACACAGAGCCCTGAAGGACAGCGGGTCATACATGTCCTTATTCTTCATGGCTTTGAGGGCACACAGCTTTGTGTATGTGGAGTGCAGACCTTCCCTGGTGCTCCTGGGGAGGTAGTGGCGTTTCACATTGATCAGCATCTTCTGGGAGCAACCGTAATACATGTCATCGACGGAGTCCAGAGACAAGCTGAGAGGGATTCTGATGAGCCTGGACAGACCTGACGGGACCTGTACTGCTGCCTTCAGCGAGGCGTTTGTGGTTTTCTGCACGGCAGCCTGAACGGAGGTATTCTGAACATTTACAGGCTCTTCAGATGCTGAAGATGGGTCCACTGTAGCCTCCTGTGGAGAGGATGTCTCAACATCGACCTTTTGGACATCAGAGCGTTTCAACAGGGCCTTTATGGTGTCATTCAGGCAACTGTTGAAAAACAGAACATGTAGTTTTATTTAGATAATGCATTTTACAAAATAACATTAAATTAAATTTTAACGAGGAATAACTGTCATGGCCATTTTTCAAAGGGGTCTCTTGACCTCTGACCTCAAGATATATGAATGAAAATAGGTTATATGGGTACCCACGAGTCTCCCCTTTACAGACATGCCCACTTTATGATAATCACATGCAGTTTTTTTGCATGCAGTATAAATGGGTCATTTCCTTCTATTCTAAAATGGTGTATTTGAATATTTCTGCATGGGGTCCCTAAACAGTCTTGAATTACATAAAATGGGTATCACAGTAAAGCTGAGACTCTTGTGGATCCAATGAGTTCAACTGTGTTCATGTGTGATGATGTTAGTCTCCATAGTAGCCATTTCATTGTAGTGGGACCATTTATTGAAACCTGACCGCACTGTATGAAATGACCTGTGGTGACCTCTAGGATAATCACAGCCTCATGAATTGTTACAGCCACAAACTACAGACCTAGAACATTCAGAGGATGGATGACTTGCATAGGTAGATTGACAATAAGGGGGTTTCTGAGCAGTTTACACAACAGACGTGCTCGCCGTCCTATCGCCGAAAAATTCAATTCTTGCAGAAATCTCCAACATGTCAAAAGTTTTTGATCCAAAATCACAGCATGGCTTTTTCTATGGTGTTCCTCAAGGTCTTGGTGTCTTAATGTGGTATTTCTGAGGGATTATTGATATTTTTTATTAATTCTCCAGTGTTAAAAAATGGTTAAATTTAGCACCAAATTAAATGGTATCAACCCCAAATTGCTGCAACAATTTATGAGTCATAATAGAGCATGAAAACAGAATCATGTACTTCGATCATAATGTTATAAACCCTTACACACTTTTACAATTAATTTTAATTCATTCAGTCATTCATTTTTCTTTCCGATTTATGACTATAAGAACTTGATCAACTTAATCGAATTCAATTAGGTCAATTTCAGACTTCTTCGTCATCAATCATTTTGAATGCGTAAGACATTTTACTAATAATTAGAATACAAAGTATTTTTTACAGAGTGGTGAAATATTGTAAAATCAGTGGATATTAGTGGCAAGTTACTGTATGAAATCTTTTTCAGACATTTTTCAGATTTTTTTTTTCAGAATTTTTTCTTTCAGACTTTTTTCAGATCTATTTTTCAGACTTTTTTTGGGACATTTTTTTCAGACTTTTTTTGGGACATTTTTTCAGACTTTTTTTCGGACTTTTTTCAGATCTTTTTTTTCAGATCTTTTTTTTCAGACTTTTTCTGTCCAAAATTTTTCAAATCTTTTTTTCAAGACTTTTTTTAGATCTTTTTTTTTAGACTTTTTTTGTCCGAATTTTTCAAATCTTTTTTTCAGACTTTTTTCAGATGTATTTTTCAGACTTTTTTTTGGTACATTTTTTTCAGACTTTTATTGGGACATTTTTTCAGATCTTTTTTAATTTCATATAAATTAGGTTTAGTGACCATGAATTCCAACAAAAAGTGTAAAACTCGTGGTAATGAGTTGGAATAAAGTTGGCCAAAAAGGTGTAATGCAGAATTGGGTGATAATTTGTAATGTATGCTTTAAAAAACAGTTTTTTTTTTTTCAGAAATTTTTCAGATCTTTTTTTTCAGACTTTTTCTGTCCGAAATTTTTTAAATCTTTTTTTTCACTTTTTTTAGATTTTTTTTAGACTTGTTTTGTCCGAAATTTTTCGAATCTTTTTTTTGGACATTTTTTAGATCTTTTTTTTTTTTTTACTTTTTTCAGATCTTTTTTTTCAGACTTTTATTTTCAGAAATTTTTCAGATCTTTTTTTTCCAGACTTTTTCTGTCCGAAATTTTTTAAATCTTTTTTTTCAGAATCTTTTTTCAGAATTTTTTCAGATATTTTTTCAGACTTTTTTTCAGACTTTTTCTGTCCAAAATTTTTCAAATTTTTTTTCAGACTTTTTAGATTTTTTTTTTTTAGACTTTTTTTGTCCAAAATTTTTTAAATCTTTTTTTTTCAGACTTTTTTTAGATTTTTTTTTTTTTTTTTTTTACTTTTTTTCAGATCTTTTTTTTCAGATTTTATTTTCAGAAATTTTTCAGATCTTTTTTTCAGACTTTTTCTGTCCGAAATTTTTTTAAATCTTTTTTTCAGACTTTTTTAGATCTTTTTTTAGACTTGTTTGTCCGAAATTTTTCGAATCTTTTTTTTGGACATTTTTTAGATCTTTTTTTTTTTTTTATTTTTTCAGATCTTTTTTTCAGACTTTTATTTTCAGAAATTTTTCAGATCTTTTTTTTCAGACTTTTTCAGTCCGAAATTTTTTAAATCTTTTTTTTCAGACTTTTTTTAGATCTTTTTTTTAGACTTTTTTTGTCCGAAATTTTTCGAATCTTTTTTTTGGACATTTTTCAGATCTTTTTTTTTTTTACTTTTTTTTTCAGATTTCTTTTTCAGACTTTTATTTTCAGAAATTTTTCAGAATAATTTTTTCAGAATTTGTTTTCCAGAATTTTTTCAGACATTTTTCAGATTTTTTTTTTCAGATTTTTATTTTCAGATTTTTATTTTCAGAAATATTTCAAATTTTTTCGGACATCTTTTTCAGACATTTTTCAGATATTTTATTTCAGACTTTTATTTTCAGAAATTTTTCAGAAATTTTTTTCAGACTTTTATTTTCAGAAATTTTTCAGATCTTTTTTTTTCAGACTTTTTCAGTCCGAAATTTTTTAAATCTTTTTTTCAGACTTTTTTTAGATCTTTTTTTTAGACTTTTTTTGTCCGAAATTTTTCGAATCTTTTTTTTTGGACATTTTTCAGATCTTTTTTTTTTTTACTTTTTTTTTCAGATTTCTTTTTCAGACTTTTATTTTCAGAAATTTTTCAGAATTATTTTTTCAGAATTTGTTTTCCAGAATTTTTTCAGACATTTTTCAGATTTTTTTTTCAGATTTTTATTTTCAGAAATATTTCAGAAATTTTTTCGGACATCTTTTTCAGACATTTTTCAGATATTTTATTTCAGACTTTTATTTTCAGAAATTTTTCAGAATTTTTTTTCGGACATCTTTTTCAGACATTTTTCAGATATTTCTTTTCAGAATTTTTTTTTTAGACTTATTTCAGAACTATTTTTTAGAATTTTTTTTTCGGACATTATCAGATCTTTTTTTTTTTTTACTTTTTTTCAGACTTTTATTTTCAGACATTTTTCAGATCTTTTTTTTTAGAATTTTTTTTTCGGACATCTTTTTCAGACATTTTTCAGATTTTTTCTTTCAGAATTTTTTTTTTCGGACATTTTTCAGATCATTTTTTTCAGACTTTTATTTCAGATCTTTTTTCAGACTTTTATTTTCAGAAATTTTTCAGATCTTTTTTTTCAGAAATTTTTTTCGGACATCTTTTTCAGACATTTTTCAGATATTTTTTTCAGAATTTTTCTTTCAGACTTTTTTCAGATCTATTTTTCAGACTTTTTTTTTGGGACATTTTTTCAGACTTTTTTTGGGACATTTTTTCAGACTTTTTTTCGGATATTTTCAGATCTTTTTTAATTTCATATAAATTAGGTTTAGTGACCATGAATTACAAAAAAAAAGTGTAAAACTCGTGGTAATGAGTTGGAATAAAGTTGGCCAAAAGGTGTAATACAGAGTGGGTGATAATTATAATGTATGCTTTAAAAACAGTCAAACCAGACTGGGTCAATTTTGACACGGGAAGGCAAAAGTTGCATGGGCGACGGGAAGACAACAGGAGGGTTAAATAGGCAGACTGACTGATTACAAGTTTGAAGATACCTGTGATGCTAATTACAGGACACACCTTAGTTTAACATGTCCCTATGGTCAAATTATTTTCCATCTTTTCTAGGGCTACCATCATTTTTGTTTCATTAGTTTGTTTTTTAAAATGATTCTGTTGAACCACAATTCAAAAGCAATGTCTGATTTCCATTAGTTAATTTTCAGTAAATTTTTATTTATTATTACTTTTGTCAGTTTCAAGTTATTTCAGTGACCACTGTGGGTTTTTCTTTCTTTAACGGAAGGGTACCAACAATTTTGTCCACATGTGTACATATATATATATATATATATATATGATATATGTGATATATATATATATCACATATATCATATATATCATATATACAGCTCTGGAAAAAATTAAGAGACCACTTCAAAATTATCAGTTTCTCTGGTTTTATTATTTATTGGCATGTGTTGAGTAAAATTTAAATGTTTGTTATATTTATAAACTACTGACAACATTTCTCCCAAATTTCAAATAAAAATATTGTTATGTAGAGCATTTATTTGCAGAAAATGACAACTGGTCAAATAACAACAAAGATGCGGTGTTTTCAGATCTGGAATAATGCAAAGAAAACAAGTTCATATTAATTTTTAAACAACACAATAGTAATGTTTTAACTTAGGAAGAGTTCAGAAATCAATATTTGGTGGAATAACCTTGATTTACAATCACAGCTTTCATGCGTCTTGGCTTGCTCTCCACCAGTCTTTCACATTGCTGTTAGGTGACTTTGTGCCACTCCTGGCACAAAAATTCAAGCAGCTGGGCTTTGTTTGAGGGCTTGTGACCATCCATCTTCCTCTTGATCACATTCCAGAGGTTTTCAATGGGATTCAGGTCTGGAGATTGGGCTGGCCATGACATGGTTCTGATCTGGGGGTCCTTCATCCACTCCTTCACTGACCTGGCTGTGTGGCATGGAGCATTGTCCTGCTGGAAAAAACACTCCTCAGAGTTGGGGAACATTGTCAATTTAACATCTTCTCTAAGTCATAATCGACAAGATTTAATTAGCAGTTTTAGCTCATTCTTCATACTAGTCAGACATGGTTTAGTTTAGAGGTATCTGCATTTATGTATAAAAAATGTACTTAAAGGGACTGTTTGTAACTTCTTACACGTATAAATCATTGCGGGTCGGTGTCCCATGCGTGTGTGGCTACACTGTTCAGACGAGACTCCAACACTAACTACATGGAAGCACCAAAACCTCTTGGTTGTATCTAGTGAAGCCCGTCTGTTAAACAGTGTTGGCCGCGGTCGGAGGATGCGGGGGAGACCGTAGCTTTGGTCTCCAGGGCCGGAGTCTCTGCTGTACTCTGCTCCTCTACTCCTCTGCCTGCCTTCACTCAGCTCGCTCCACCTCTAGACGTGAACGCGCGCACACTCCACACTGCAGAAGAGTTAGTTTAGCTCTGAGAATATCTAGTGAATGTACAGTGGACGTTTGTACAGAAATAACTGCTGCAGCTCCTCCAGACCAACAGAGGTTTCCCGTGTCTTGTGAAGTGACGGGGCTCCGCAGAGAGAAACGTTATCGTCTCCGACCAAAACTCCGGTGTCTCCCCTGTTCCCTCCGGCCGCGGTCGGGAGGCTGAGGCAGGAAAAGCCAACACTAGGATCAGCATTGATTCATGGAGAGACCTTCGTCTGGTCAGCTAACATTACTGCCAAGCAGCTGAAATATAGAGTGATATTGTGCTTTTAGCTGACGTGTGTCGCCTCACTGTTTTGAGCGATGCTCGTTCATGTCTATGTAGAGCGAGCACAAGCGCGAACAACAGGACGCTGACTGTCATTGACTTAACGGCCACAGGTGTCGCTGTTAACAAGCTTTTCTGATTCTTACAAACAGTCGCTTTAATAGTAGTAAAATATTGATAACAAAAACCAAATTCCGATTCACAGCAAAGATTCCAAATTTGACCGTTTTCTCAGTCAATGGTGACAGCTCAATCCCCTTGGGTTGTCCTGTCATGTCATGTCATTTCAGAAAAACTTCAGATGTTCTAAATCCTGAAAACAGAGCCATGAGGAGGTGCAGAAGTCTAGTTATCTCTCAGAACACTTGGATACAATATGCTGAAAGGTTATTAGGATTTTTTGCCCAATGATGCCAAAAATATACTGCCTCCTGAAGCTGAAGGGATAGTTAACTCGTTGGTTACCACTCGCCATAAAACAAGAACCAGAGACTGAAGAGTCTGCTATCTACCATTTTCCCCAAGGCACCTGAATGCAAACAGCAGCAGAAGGCTCTCCTGCGCATGCGCGTAGCCTCAGCGTTGTTGGTTCGTGGTGTTACTGTGATGTCTG
>VHQL01000587.1:2500-33813 GCA_014673565.1 Sebastes schlegelii
CCACTACTACTACTACTGCTGCTTCTACTAGTACTATTACTACTACCTACTGCTACTGCCTCAACTTCTATTACCACTACTAATACTATTACTACTACTACTACTACTACCACTACTACTACTACTACTACTGCTACTATTACCACTACTACTACTACACTAACACTAAAACTACTACTACTACTACTACTCTACTACTTCTACTACTACTGCTACTAACACTACTACTACTACTGCTACTATTACTACTACTACTACTGCTACTATTACTACTACTAACACTAACACTACTACTACTACCACTACTACTACTGCTACTAACACTACTACTACTACTACTACTACTACTGCTACAAACACTACTACTACTACTGCTACTACTGCTACTAACACTACTACTACTGCTACTACTACTGCTACAAACACTACTATTACTACTACTACTACTACTACTACTGCTACTACTGCTACTAACACTACTACTACTGCTACTACTACTGCTACAAACACTACTATTACTACTACTACTACTACTACTACTACTACCACTACTACTACTACTACTACTACCACTACTACTACTACTACTACTACTACTACCACTACCACTACTACTACTACTACTACTACCACTACTACTACTACTACTACTACTACCACTACTACTACTACTACTACTTACTACTACTACTACTACTACCACTACTACTACCACTACTACTACTACTACTACTACCACTACTACTACTACTACTACTACCACTACTACCACTACTACTACTAATACTACTACTACTAGTACTACTACTGCTGCTGCTACTACCACTACTACCACTACTACTACTACTTACTACCACCACTACCACTACCACCACTACTACTACAATACTACCACTACTACCATCTACTACTACTACCACTACCACCACTACTACTACCAATACTACCACTACTACCACTACTACCACTACTACCACCACTACTACTGCTTCTACTGCTTCTAACACTTCTATTACTATTACACCACTACTACTACTACTGCTGCTTCTACTAGTACTATTACTACTACTGCTACTGCCTCAACTTCTATTACCACTACTAATACTATTACTACTACTACTACTACTACCACTACTACTACTACTACTACTGCTACTATTACCACTACTACTACTAACACTAACACTAAAACTACTACTACTACTACTACTAATTCTACTACTACTGCTACTAACTACTACTACTACACTACTGCTACTATTACTACTACCTGCTACTATTACTACTACTAACACTAACACTACTACTACTACCACTACTACTACTGCTACTAACACTACTACTACTACTACTACTACTACTGCTACAAACACTACTACTACTACTGCTACTACTGCTACTAACACTACTACTACTGCTACTACTACTGCTACAAACACTACTATTACTACTACTACTACTACTACTACTGCTACTACTGCTACTAACACTACTACAACTGCTACTACTGCTACTATTACTACTACTACTACTACTAACACGAACACTACTACTACTACTACTACTACTACTACTACTACTAACACTACTACTACTACTAACAGTACTACTGCTGCTTCTATTACTACTAATACTACTACTACTACTGCTGCTGTCTCTATTACTACTACTACTACTACTACTATCCCTGATTTTTAAAAGGTTTAAGTCTGTTTTTGACATGTGGAATATCTGTATGTTTGTAATATCTGTGTGCACATTCATCTTTTCTACAATCATCCATCTGTTGTCAGCATTTGTCTGATTGATCTCGCTCCACAAAGCTCTGCACACTGCTGTTTCCACAAACGTTTCCCTCATATATGACCCTCTCGTTCCAAACAAAGGACTTTCAAAGTTAAATTTCCCAGAACAAGCAGTAAAAATCACACTGTTTCTGTCATGACTGGCTCTTTAGGATCGTGACATTTGGCTTAAATGCACTGTTATCATCGCAGTTTCTCAGAAAAAGAGATGAGTAATATAATAAAAGTACATTTCCTGGCTGTGTGGGTGAGAGTTCCCTGCTTTGTTATCTGCATATCAAAAGGAAACTTGTTTCTCATGTCAGTGTTTATATTTGATTCCAGTTGTGGAATGTAACTAAGTACATTTACTCAAGTACTGTACTTAAGTACAATTTTAACATACTTTATTTGAATATTTCCAGATCTGCTACTTGATGCTTCTACTCCACTGCATTTCAGCAGGAAATATTGTACATTTTACTCCACTACATTTATTTACAGTTATAGTTACTGTTTATATGCTTGTATGATATGATGCAGTACCATACTTTAAATCTACAGTAGTATACTAGTATGTCTCCAAGTTGAGGAACTATAACATTAAAATGCTCTTTCA
The DNA here is from genome assembly GCA_014673565.1 of Sebastes schlegelii. Taxonomy (NCBI): domain Eukaryota; kingdom Metazoa; phylum Chordata; class Actinopteri; order Perciformes; family Sebastidae; genus Sebastes; species Sebastes schlegelii. The sequence goes on from VHQL01000587.1 coordinate 4,904, forward strand.
TGTATGTGTAAGTGATAAAAAACTGAATAATATAACACTTTATAATAACATAACACTGAAAGGGGCCAATCTGCATAGTAAGAACTTTTACTTTGATACTTTCAGTCCATTTTGCTGCTAATACTTTTGTACTTTTACTTAAGTAACATTCTGAATTTGGGGACTTTTACTTGCAATAGAATATTTTTAGACTATGGTATTACTAATATTACTTAAGAAAAGTGTCTGAGTACTTATTACACCACTGTTTGATTACAAAGACATCACCTAAACAAAAAATGTTTAACTTTTAAACTTCATCATGTGAGATCGAAATACTGATCATGTCTCCTTTAGTTGATGAAGTTCATATAACAACCCATAGAAAAGGATCAATGTTATCAAAAATAAAACTCAAAATGCATATCATATCCTCCAAACATCCAGACACATACAGTATTTGCAGCTCACTTGTACAAGAGCTATGACCTCAGACGTTAACAGACTTAATAAGAGCATAAGTGTGCCACATTATGAACTGTTTACACTCTGTTAATGTGGTCATTTCATTGCCTGCATCCTGTCACACTTTACCTAAATCTGAACTGAGGTATTATATTATTTTAGATATAACCACTACTGACATTAAACTGGTTTGGAGCAGCAGTTTGAAAGATTTCCATTCACGTGTTATGACAGTGGGTGACTTCAGAGTTGAGGACTGACAGCGTGAAGCTGAGCCAAACCTGGAAACACAAACAAAGACAGCCTCACTGTATAGACGGTGTGTGTTTACATGCTTACAGAGCATCTGGGAACGCTACATATGCAGCTTAGAGAGTAAACTCCTTGTTTATCTTAATGTCGTCTTGCATTGCAACATTATTCATTTTACCACAAGTTGACAGCTAAATGAATAAAAGCTGATTTAAGCTCATGACGGTGCGACTTAAATACAACACAGATGTGATGGTTTGCTGACAATCTAAAAACATGTGGTTTCGATGGAAGTAGACAAACAGGGGGTGGTGTGTTTCCTGTATGTTTGTTCGTCACATTTATTGTTCTTTTTGCTATAAGTAAATCTCATCTTGTCTCTCCAGTCCAATAGCTACACAACAGTTTTGTTAACAGATGCATCAAACATCACTGAGAATTTATTGTCTGTCTTGGTTTTATTTGTTATTTGGATGGTTAACATTGTCTCAGCTGTTTTGTGTTAGATGTTTTTTCAGGAAGTGCAGAAGGAGTTCTTCTGAAGAAATTAGTAATCAGCAGGAGCTGCAGGTCATGATACGGGTACACAATAGTTGAAGGCGATCTGGAGTTACAGAGAACAAAAAGAAGTTTCCCAAAAAGGGTGGAGGACGATGAGAAAAATAAAAGATCATATCTAAAGGCAGAGTAGAAAGAGAAGATTTGGCAGCTTGGTGGTGAACAGAAATGGAAAAAGTAAGACACTATTCTTCAAAATAATGTGCGGGAAACTGTGTTTTAAAGGGGACATATCATGCTCTTTTTTCAGGTTCATACTTCTATTTTGGGTTTCTACTAGAACATGTTTACATGATTTAAATGTTCAAAAAACACGTTATTTTTCTCTACGGTCTGTCTGAATATACCTGTATTCACCCTCTGTCTGAAACGCTCCGTTTTAGCGCCTGTCTCTTCAAGAAACCCTCCTGAAAAAAGCCTCAGTCTGCTCTGATTGGCTTGTGAGAAAAATATGGTGCACCTTTTGCAAAGGTAGTTCTGAAGCTGTGTGCGATATATTCTAATGAGCCTGCAAGTGACACAGGACAACGTATCCTCGTATAGCGGTTCGAATGATATCTTACGGAAAATGATTCCTCATTTCCAATCGTTTTCCTATGAATTTGGAGGCAACATGTGACGCACGTTGTAAAATTCCACTCCAGTCTTTTCAAAATAAACTTCTGTCTTCACAGGAACAACTTGGTTAGGTTAGGCAACAAAAGTATTTAGTTAGGTTTAGGAAAAAGATGGTGTTTGGGTTAAAATAACACCGGAAGTAGCGTTACTTAAGTACAGAAGTTACGTGACAAATATCAACGTTGACATCTGGTTTCTCATGAACACCAAAGTCTGGTGTTTTTTTGACCCACCCCGTCCACCTCGACCTCCTTCCTATGCTGCGTTTGGCTCTTTATATTTCCCGATTACATACAAAACTGATTTCGTGGGAGATATACGAATTACAGTGCATAGCTACGAATGGTGTATGAGGCTTGCATGTGACATAGGAAGGGGAGCCAAATCTGAACGGGCTTGTTGAATCACATGTTTTCTGATCTAGACGCCCACAAAAAAACTAACTGGGGGTTGTCTTATTCACCATTTGTGGGTTGGTAGCTTACTCCAGATACCCAAAGTGTATGAGCACAAGCACTGAGAAAAGTGAGTTTTCAATGATATGTACCCCTTTAAAATAAAAAGCCAGGAGAAGTTTCAGACCATGACAAAAGATAATCACTGAACCACTGATATTAATCCATAGCTCGGCAAGCAAACCCTGGACAAATACAATTATATGCATTATGATGATGCATGTCTCTTTTTTTCCGAACAAGAAACTGAATCATGGCAGAAGACAAACTAATGCTAAGAATAGAATTTGTATGAAACAACAAAATACACGAATAAGTGTCAAAGGCCCGCACTGTGGAGTCACTGAGACAAGGTTTATATCTGTAACATAAAAGTCCCCAGTTCATCTGATCAAAAAGACATTAATATCCTAGGTGGAGTTGTGATATCAGATGAAACCATCATATAAACGGATGGTCAGATCTCTTTCTGACACATCAGTGACAGGATGCACGTGGCCAGACTCTTCAGGCTAACACAGAGTGTGATCATCCTACTAAACACCCAGCAGTAACATGTCAGGTCAGATCTAATAAGGGTTGCAAGGAGAGTTAATGTTTGTTGACTGTAGGGCGAAAATTCACAGCGATGTTTTGTCAAAGATGTCTCGTGTTATGCAAATTAATTTGTAGTCAATTTAAAGGAGACATATCATGAAAAACTCACTCTTTCAGTGCATGTGCTCATACATTTGGGTATCTGGAGAGGGCTACCAACCTACAAACTGGTAAATAATACAACCCAGTCAATTTTTTTGTGGGCTGTCTAGATCAGAAAAAACATGTGATTCAACAAGCCGTTCAGATTTGGCTCCCCTTCCTATGTCATATTGCAGGCTCATTAGAATATACTGCTCCCCCCATCTGAGTAACTCCACCCACCTTTGCAAACGTGCACCATATTTGGTCGCGTCTAGAAGGGCAAATTGCAAAATCTGATCTGAGATCTGCAAAAAACTCTTGACTTGCTGCCCGATGACCTGTCCTAACCTTAACTATTCGAGGTCAATGCCTAACCTTAACAATCTCGCTAGAGTTTCTCTAGTTTGCTGACTCCCTTCTAGCCATTACCACCTATATTTTTCTCACAAGCCAATCAGAGCAGACTGGGCTTTTTAGGGAGGGAGGGTCTTAAAGAAAACAGGCCGCTAAAACGGAGCGTTTCAAACAGTGGGTGAATACAGGTATATTCAGACAGGCAGTATGAGAAAATAATGTGTTTTTTGAACATTGAAGCATGTAAACATGTTCTAGTAGAAACCCAAAATACAAATATGAACCTGAAAATGATCATGATATGTCCCCTTTAAAACCCAATATCCTGCACATTTGTTTTGAAGAAGTCTTACTTTTGCCGTTTCTGTTCACCACCAAGCCGCAAATCTTCTCTTTCTTTCCTCCATCTCCCTCTTTGGGAAACTTCTTTTTGTACTCTGTAACTCAAGATCATCTCCAGCTTGTTGTGTTCATGCATCATGATATGCAGCTCCTGCTGTTAAATCTGAAATTTCTTCTCCTGCTGCACTTCCTGAAAAACATCTAACATAAAACAGCAACTCAATGAGTCAGTGATGTACACATAACCCTCATTCTGTAACTGCAACTTCACAAGTCTTTTTTGAATCCCATTTCTTCCCAGGAATTCAGCTGGAATTTTGAGAAGGAGGGAGGGGAGGGTGAGGTTAGGGGAGTTGGGATTGAGGAGGAGGGATGTGGATGGAGGTCTGGCTCTCTGTCATCTCCACATAAACTGGCCAGGGAGTTTTTTTCCCCCTTCACTCTGCAGCAGCAAACAAAGAGGAAGATGGAAAAGCCCTTGTGCACGTTGGCTGCAGTGATTTTACTGGGAGGATTTCTAGACGCGGTGCTGACAGACGATACAACAACTCAGATTAATTTATTATCCAACTACACAACTACAGCCGAGACTGTCACTGTGCAGCCGCAGGATCACAGCACAGACCGACCGACTCCAACAGCAGCACCGACAAAGTTATCCACCACCGCTGCCAGAGGCAAACAGCTGGACACCAAAAACATCAGTCAAGACAGTGAAGAAGAAAACAGCAATAAAGAAGAAAAAGAAGATGTGAAGACACAACTGGGTAGGACAAAACTTTACTTTTTAAGCTGTGAGAAGCCAGTGACACTTCAAGCTAATTAAACCAAATTATTAATGTTAATTAAGGAAGTGCAATTAATGAATGATGCCTTCAGGGACCCATTGAGCTCCTGACTTACATTTGCTCAGCTTTTTTAAACCTGGATTCACTGAGAGAAAAAAAAAAGGGTTTTAAATTTGTGAAAATAAATATTACTTTATATAATTTTGTAACTAGAGTATCCCAGAGCTTCTTTACCAATAATTACTTTAGTTATCAATTATTTTCTTGAGTAATTGATTGATTGTTTGGTCTATAAAATGCCAGAAAACAGTCCAAAAACAAACAAAAAAAGATTTACTATCAAAGAAGAAAAACAGCAAATATTTGCATTTGAAAACCTGGAACCAGTGAATGTTTTGCATTTTTTTTGCAAGAATTAAGATTATCACAATTCACCTAGTCGATTAATCGATTATTTGTTTCAGCTGTATAGAGGATGATTAACTAATAAAATGGTCTTTAAATTAGTTATTTGTTACTGTTTGCCACATTTACCTAATTCCCCAAAATACGTGGTGGTGTGTGGTTTGATTTAAGATGAAACAGGCTGCATAATTATATTAATACTACCCTGGATGAATGTGGATAACATATTTATTATTTTATTGATGATTATTATTATCATTTTTGTCAGAAAATAGTGTAAAATGCCCATTACAATTTTCTATAGCCCACAGGGACCTCTACAAATTGCTTGTTTTGTCCGACCAACAGTCTGAAACCAAAATATATTCAGTTTCCTCTCATAAAACACTAAGAAAACCAGAAAATATTCACATTTGACAAACCGAAGCTAGTGATAATTTTGCAAAAATGACTGATTAATCGTGCTCCAGACATATTAAAAGGATTTGTCCTGTCCTAATGTAAACCTCCCTTAAACCAGACATCTTTATTTTCTCCTTCTTCTAAAGATATTGAAGTGAAAACGTCCCCTGACTTTAAGAGAACAAACATGGCTGTTTTGTACTGCCAGTACTCGTAGTCTTTGTGATTAATGGGGCATTTATTAATGGGGTTATTGCATGTTCAAAGCCCATAAAATACCCTGCAGCTGAAGCTCTGCTGGACGTTTGGCTTTACTCTCTCTTGGCCTTCAAGCTTCAACTTTGTCTCAGATTACTTTCAAACCCTCCACAGATTCACTTATCTGCAGTTTCCTCTGCAGAGGGCCTCCAACCCTTCCACTGAACTGACCCGGGATGATTAGAGATATTCCACATAACAACCGCTGGGACCTCTAATTACATCAGCCATGTGTTTGCTTACTCAGAGAAACCAGAGGGAGAGTTTTAACCCCTCAGCAGTCAGTCCCACAGCAGTTTCTTTAAAGATCTCCAGACAAGCACAGACACAAACCCACAGAAGTCTTTATCTCCGTCTCCTTCTCCCTCCAGACTGTCCTCCCCTCGGCATGGAATCCCTGCGGGTCGATGATAGCCAGATCCAGGCTTCTTCCTACCAGCGGGCGGGTCTGGGTCCTCACAGGGGGAGGCTGAACATCCAGGTGGGTCTAGATCTGGATCAAACACAAAGTACAGTGAGCCTCTCCTTATAGAAAAAGAGATAGAATAACAGGAAACAGGATCTCATAAAGGGAGACTGTGAACAGGAGATGAGAAGTATCACTTCACTTGATTTTACTGAAGCTTTGCAGGGACATTTTGTTCTTTTGAAAGATCCTGCAGCTATGATACCATTATAACAGGGCTGCAACTAATAAATATAGTCATTATCGATTGATCTGCCGAAAACTAGTGGAAAACTGAGTCAATTTTTAATCGTTTGGTCAAAAGAATATCAGAAAATTGTTCAAAATGCCCATAACAAGTTCCCAAAGGCCAAGATGACATCTTCAAATTGTAGTTTTGTTCAAACTCCCAAAAATATTCAATTTACTATCATGTAAGATGTTAGAAAACAAGAAAATCTTCACATTTGAGAGGTTGAAATCTTGTTTATCTTAATGTTAGCATGCTAACGTGCTCACAATCTAAACATGCTGATGTTTACCATTGCTAACAACGGAAAATTAGCACTAAAGACAAAGTGCAGCTGAGGCTGATGGGAATGCATTTGGTCAAAAACCAAAGTATTGGACAAATTCAACTTTTGACCTGATGGTGACGCTAGAGGAAAAGCCGGAGGATCACCAAAGTCAGTAGGATCAGGTCAGGAGGATCAACGCGTTCTCATCCCAACTCGTCATATACTGATGCTTTGTCAGACCCCTCGCCGTCGCTCTTTTCGGCCGCTGTAAAGAGTGCTTATTGTTGTAAAGTAAACAAAAACACATGTTTAGGTTCAGGCAATAAAACCACTATAGTTAGGTTTAGGAAAAAACTAAATGAGTGGGATTAAAACTACTACGTTTGTACAGTGAAAATGACACTGAACGTTGTGAACACAGGACACAAAGGAACAGCTGATTGTAACGTGACGCACGGGACACGAACAGCGGTTTCTTGGATGAAAGCCTTGTGTTTGTTGGACCCATCCACCTCCCCTCCTGCCAACACGCCTGGTGTGTGTCTTTTTTGCTCTTAAAGCTATCACCACAGTCACTCCCGGCACACTTCCCCTGAGCGGTTAATATTGATGCGGATGGGTTTACATTGTAGTGAATGGAAAGACCGGTGCGTCTTATACCGGCGCTTAAGGGTGCAGAGGTATCTAACGCCAACGATCGTGACAAAGCGTTGGTATTTGACGCCCTGGGAATGAGAACAATCCTGAACGTCTGTGAAAAATTTCATAGCAATCCATCTAACAGTTGCTAAGATATTTCAGTACGGACAAAAGTGGTGGAGTTGATAAAAAAAAGCGAATTAAAGTGGCAAAAAAGGGATAATTTTAATGAAAAAGTTTATGCACAAAGTCACATTTCTGGGTCTTGAACTCTGTAAAAGTACGAGTGGTTCTGAGATTATGTTTTGAATATAATGATGCACAAATTATATATGACCTTTATTTAACTAGGGAGTCACTTTGAGATTAAAACCTCTTTTACATTCTAAATTAACAGCACAAAATATTATGTCCTTACTAATTTACTTCATATTATGTTTTATTTCTGTCTATAATTTCTGGCCTATAAAATAAAGTAGATCTCCCATACTCTCAAACACTTTTTTCCCTCTGCTTTTATTGGCATGTAAAAATTACCACTATAATAAAAACCTCCAGCGACTGGATTTAAAGTAGAAAGTCTTCTTGTTGAGTTTCTTGAAAGTAAATAGAAATAATCTGTAAAATACAGAGTCAGCAGTGCTATTCCACCTCCCCCTCTCAAGTCTGAAAGCAATTATTCTACAATCATGGTCCACACCAAACTCTTATGCAATGCTTCACACTGGAGGCAGAGCCAGGAGTTTAAATGGATTCTGCAGCTGACAAAGAGAAACCCTGTGTGTAACATGTGTTTTTAGTCTGGCATCGCGGACGGGGACCTGTACGACGGAGCCTGGTGTGCGGAGCATAAGGACCGGTACCAGTGGCTGGAAGTGGACGCCATCCACCTCACCCTGTTCACCGGAGTCATCCTGCAGGGCCGAAACTCCATCTGGAGGTCAGGTAGTATCAGCGTTAAGATCTGAAGAGGTTTTGTTCCAAAAGGAAATTTAAAACTGCTGCTGAAAACACACAAAGCACAATGTTCTTTCACTGCATTGAAGTGTAAAAATATATTTCTTGGTCTGCGTTACAGTTGGGATTGGGTCCATACCTACAAAGTCCAGCTGAGTAATGACTCTGTGTCCTGGAAAACCTGCATGAATGGGACAAAAGAAGCGGTAAGAACTACTTTTCTTTTGTATTTTCTGACATGAAGGAATGTAGCTACCGTGACCAGTGGACCTCGTACTGATGGAAAACACATTTCAAAGAGTTTGTGCCAAAGTGAAATATGTACCATGAACAAAACAGTCAACTATTCAACAGAAGAAGACACAGAACTCAAAATGAAAACAAAGTGGAGCAAGAAACTGGAACTTGTGGTTGGCATAATAACAGTATAACATTATATTAGGATGACTTTTCTTCCATATGTCAGCTGCCAAATAGGGCCTCTATTATTACTAAATCAAAACATGTATCCAGACTAAAATACACATCGATGACAACTGCAACATGTAGGTGGAAATACCAAGAAATGTAAGGTCTGATCTCGTTCCAAGGAGCTGGAGGTGAAACAAGAACTTCTTTTCTCTGTTATTTTATTTTTATTTTAAGGTCATCGCTCCTGCTAAGGAGTTTATGTTCTCAGTCCTGTTTGTTTGCCTATTAGTATCCCAAAGACCTTTTCACAGATTTCAGTCAGTCGTGGTTAAATGTTAGTCCAAGGGTCAAGAAATAAGTGATCCAGGGCAGTTTTGAACCTTTTCAATGTTTTCACTCTTTTGTTATAAGCTACTCTACTTTAATGAAATTATATCTGGCAAATATATCCCATGATTGTCTCCCAGTGTGTGTATTTTGGTGTAAATCCAGATAACAAGAATCTACAGCCATGCTAGCAGCTCTGTATTTAGGCACAGCAGAGCTTTGAGATAAATGCTAATATCAACATGCTAACATGCCAATGTTTAGAAGGAATAATGTTCACCATGTTAGTTTAGCATGTTAGCACTAAACACAAAGTACAGCTGAGGCTGAATGTGAATGTTATTAGCTTTGCAGATCATAAACTTGTGACCTGATGGTGGCGCTAGAGAAAAAAACAGGGGATCACCAAAATCAGTAGGAATCATCCTCTGGGGATCATGAATATCTGCACCAAATTTCCTGACAATCCTTTCATTAGTTGTTGAGATATTTCAGTCTGGACCAACCACTAAGCCTGTCTAATTCTTACTCTCTATTAAAGAGGACCTATTATGCTTATTTTCAGGTTCATACTTGTATTTGGCTACTAGATGACATGTTTACTTTAATGTTCAAAAAACGCTGTACTTTTCTCCTACCGGCTGTGCTCGCCTTCCGTCTGAAACGCTCTGTTGTTTGGTTGTTTGGCCTCCCGAAAAGCCCAGTCTGCTCTGATTGGTCAGCTGGCTCACTCTGTTGTGATTGGTCAACCGAACCAAACTTTTCGGACTCCGCTTCAGCTCCGCTCTAACTAGCTTTGTTTGGTGGCGTGCCAAAACTAGCCGCTAAGCAATGTGTTACTTGGTGACATCACCACGTTACGAAAGAACTTCCAGCAAGGCGTTTCTGGCAGTTCAGGAGCAGTGTTTCTGTGTGGGAGAGTAACTCCCTTTAGCGTGGACTTTGGGCTTTGTAACTTTGCAGACCTTTTACATGGACAAAAAAACGATTTACAGTAACACACTAAAGGAAAGGGAAAAAGCACAAAAGCATAATAGGTCCCCTTTAAAATAACAACAATGCACATCTGCAGGGGATCCTAAAATGTTTAAATCTATGTGATGTCTCATTGAATTGTACAGCTCTTTATAGGAAACCAGGGTCCAGAGACTCCGGTGCTCGGACTCCTTCCTGTTCCCACCGTCGCCCGTTTCATCCGCATCAACCCTCAGACCTGGTACATCAACGGCACCGTCTGCCTCAGGGCGGAGATACTCGGCTGTCGTGTCAATGGTAGGCTGCAGTACAGGGCTGGACTGAATACAGTGACTGACCTACGCGTCAAAATATATTCAAGTTTAAGTTCATTCTGTCAGTCAACAAAATGAAGTTAATGTGCTCTTTCCTCGTAGATCCAACTGACACCTACTCCTCAGAGCAGGGATCAAAAGACGCCCTGGACTTCAGGCAGCACAACTACAAAGAGATGAGAAAGGTCAGAGCGTGAAGGGAACGGCTGCAGGGCCACACATGCATGATGAGTAACTTTAGTTTCCCCTAAAGCTAATGCCAGAGTTTTTACTCAGACTCTTAACGGTTTGCAGACATCCTCACAGTTCAGATTTAACTCTTTGATGACTTTTAGTCCAACGTGTCTTCTTAACACCCGAGGTGGAATCTAACTAAGAACATTCACTTAAGTACTGTGCTTAAGTACACTTTATACTTCCACTTCACTACATTTCAGAGGGGAATATTGTATTTTTTACTCCACTACATTTATCTGACAGCTTTAGTTACTTTACAAATTAAAATGTTTGCACATAAAACATATGAGGAGCTTATAAAATATGATGCTTTGTTATAAATTAAACTACCCAACAGTATAAACAAGTACAGCTGAAATGATTAGTCGATTAACAGAAAATTAATTGTCATATTTAATGCAAAAATACTCAACATTTCATTGTTCTAGCTTCTCAAATGTGAGGATTGCTAACTTTGCTTTTAATTATTTAAATGTATTTGTGATATTGTTGAGGTTTGGACAAAACAAACATTGTGAAAGTGTCACTTTGGGCTCTGGGTCATTGTGACGGCATTTCTCACTATTTTCATTATTTTTACAAACCAATTAATGGGGAAAATAATCAGCAGATTAATCCATAATGAAAATAATCATTAATTTATAGTTCAAAAGTAGCTCCACCTCAACCAACAACAGTAAAATCCTGCTTTTACATTAATGCATGAGTAATAATAATCTAATGGTATAACGTATAATAGGACATGGGGACATTTTTCTGCATTGAGTGCTTTTACTTTTAATACATAAAGTACATTTTCCGGTTAATACTTACATACTTTTACTTAAATAACATTTTCAATGCAGGATTTTACTTAAGTAAAAGTATTAATACCACAAGTTAAAAGGTCTGAATACTTCCTCCACCACTGTTCTTAACCCTGAAGCTCATGAAGGCCGTGACGGAGGAGTGTCCGGACATCACCCGCATCTACACCATCGGGAAGAGCTACATGGGACTCAAACTGTACGTCATGGAGATCTCCGATAACCCCGGAAAACACGAACTAGGTAAGAGCATTTATAACTCTTATTCTATGAGTTGAAACCTTAAAAGTCTGAAGTTTCTGGACCAGAGTTCATTCAGCTGCTCTGGGGCCCAGTTCAATATCCTCCGGTGTTTATACAGACTTTTCTCTGCAGCAGCAGCACACTGGGAGGCTCTGGGTGTCCTGAGGGGGCTTTTCTTGTATAAACAAACTGATAGCGGTTTGAAATCAGAGACGGCACTCTCTCCACCAAACTACACAGATTTCCTTTGTAATGTTGCTTTCAGATGCAGGGTTTTGCAGCCACTCAACATCTGCCAAATATTTAAATGAATTCTTTCTTTCTTCCACATACAGTATATTTCCACATATGTCAAAACTGCTTCACTCCCAAGGGGGGATAATGGGAATGTGGGTTATTGAACAACAGCTGATTTAAATTTCAGTGGTTTCATGGTTAAATATAAACGCTGGTGCCAAATCCAAGAAGAAATGGGTCATTTTATTATTTCTGTGCTGATGTATCAAATGTAGAGTTGGTGCCTTTGGGAGTTTTAGCTCGAGGAATGTCTGCCATCAAGTCTGGCCAATCCGTGTATGACTATTGGCAAAGTGCTATCAATCTGTTGCCTAACACAATACAAACCAGATTAAATGTGTTCCTGATGTTTTTCTGGGTTTTAACTTTGACCTACTGAATAAAATATAAATATCAGGTGCTTCATGTTAGTGTGACCTGTTAGGATAAGTTGATGTTGGCCCAGTTAAATTCCTCAACACTTACAGCTTGGCAACTCTAACTTTCCCCTCTTGGCAGGTGAGCCGGAGTTTCGCTACGTGGCCGGGATGCACGGCAACGAGGCTCTGGGCCGAGAGCTCGTCCTCAACCTCATGCAGTACTTGTGCAGAGAATACAAGAAGGGAAACCAGCGAGTCGTTCGGCTGGTGACGGAGACCCGAATCCACCTCCTGCCCTCCATGAACCCTGACGGATACGAAGTAGCTTATGAGAAGGTGGGTGAAGTTAAAGTGACTTTGTAGATGTGTGAAAGGAGAGAGGACAGATCTGCTTCCTTTGTATTTTCTGTCCATCACTTGATGGGTGATAAAAAGGGGGCAAGGTTGGATTGCAGGCTGGGTTTGGTCAATCAGGGATGGTGGATAAGAAGATTCAACTAGTTCACATATTAGCCTGAACAGAACAGCCCTAATTCCTACTGCAGCTAATGGTTAGAAGTTTAAACTCATATGCAACATCTCAGGCATGACTGGTCTGATTTTGACAAATATGGAGGATTTGCCAATTTGTGCACACTGGGGGTATGATAATTGTAATCCAGTAAACTAATGGATTATCAGTTAAGGAGAAGAAGCAAAGACAGTTCAATTGTATATAGAGGAGACTTTGTTTACCAGGAAGTTGAAGTCCCCAGTTCATAGAGTCTTTAACAAAACTACAGTGATAAATGTCCCTGTTTCTGCTGCAGGGCTCTGAACTGTCCGGCTGGGCTGACGGACGATACAGCTACGAAGGAATTGACATGAATCACAACTTTCCAGACCTGAACAACATCATGTGGGATGCCCAAGAGGTGGCAGCGGATCCATCTAAAGTCACCAACCACTACATCCCCATCCCAGAGTACTACACTCAAGAAGACGCCATGGTAAGGACGTGCATTTGTTTTCTTAAAGTGTTACGACCCTGGTCTGGGGGAGAGGAGAGTAATATAACGCCGAGGGGTCTGACAAAGCGTCAGTATGTGACGAGTTGGGATGAGAGAGCCCTGGACAAAATAACAAACCAACCAGCCCTGAGGAGAAATAAAACACACAATATTAAATAAACTGCCTGAAAAGAAAAGTTAAAAGCGTGATTTGAAGAACTGAAATCTACCAGAACAGTCCTCACCTTTCTGACCTAACCTGACAAAAACATACAAAAGAGCATCCAGCAAAATAACTCACAAACTCTGGGTGTAAGGAGGCAGCAAACATGGTGTAGAAGTGCAGCTCCTCAGTCTTTATATACCCACACATGGACTGCCATTGGCTGCAGGATCCCAGATTCAGCCAATAACACAAGGGGAGGAGGAAGAAGAGGAGGAACTAAAGCCTGAGGAGCAACACAACACATTTTATCAGTTACACCTTCACCTATTGGGGATGTAACAGTAAACAATGATGTAGCAATCAATAAGGATTTAAGCATTTTTAGGAATTAGAGCCACATGTAGGATGTGAAAAATCCATCACTGTGTCGCCATCTGGTGTTATTATTAAGAATGACCGTGTGGCAGACAGTAATGCATACCAATAAAGAAACTTTCCTGCATAAAACCAAGAAAGAGGACTTTGAAAACAGACTAATTTCTATTCGTTTAATACATATTTGTATGAGCATTGCTGGAGGAGCCTGAGATGACGGTTTCATTGCCTACAACTGCTTCACTGTAGTTGTTGTGACAACAAAGAACTTGAAACTTGAGGAGAGGTTTTAAAGGTCCCATATCATGCTCATTTTCAGGTTCATACTTGTATTTTGTGTTTCTAGTAGAACATGTTTACATGCTGTAATGTTCATAAAAACCTTTATTTTGCTCATACTGTCAGCCTGAATACACCTGTATTCACCCTCTGTCTTAAACGCTCCATTTTAGCGCATTTCAACGGAGTTGCGACAGAATTGCAACAGGATTGCGTTGCTAGGCAACAAGCTTGGGTCCATGTGTACGTCCTATCAGTTGATGAAATTCACATACACTGCAACCAGGAATAAACTGGGACACATTCAGGATTTTTAAGTTTAAATCCGTGTAAAGGGTCTAAATATTGTATATTTGTGACATCACAAATGGGCAGAAATTTTGACAGCTTGTTTCAAATGCAGAGTTTCTGAATACGGGCTGTGTGTATTTCCCTGTGGATTGAGTGTTTCGATACTTTCACAGTATTTATATAGGACTTAAACCTGCTTTAAAATAAAAAAAACATGAAAATCTCACTTTTTTATAATATGAGACCTTTAATGAAATACAGATTACCGCACCAAAGACACCAAAGGACTAAACTCTGCTATTTAAAAAATGGGTGACATATCTTGGTGCATAAATGTAGGTCACACTGTAAAGCAGTTTTTAAGAGTAGTGGAAACTCTTGAGAGGAGGAATATAATGTTTCCACTATTGGCATGCAAGCCTCAGATCAGGAAGTCATTTCAGGTCAGAGAGCTGCCGAGGTTTTACTGGAAGCCTGAACATTGTTCAGTGTTTGGTAACAGAACACATGTTGAAACGCTGCCTCCAGATAAACAGTAAAAAGATAACCACATTTTAATATGTGCACTTTAAAATGATTATTTTTAGTTTCTGCTATGTTTTTTGTTTTTTTGACTGGCAGGTATTTCCTGATAAGAATCTTATAATGCTACATTTCTAGCTTGTAGATGTAAAAACATAAAAGGTAGTTTAGGCAGAGATCATTACAGTGACTGAACCGACAAAGAAAAGAGCACCACCTACAGAAAGTTAAATGTAATCAACAGAAAATCCAATTAAAGAACTTTCTCTGCTGGTTGATTAACAAATGAAGTTTGAGAAATCTAAATCAAAACCATCACAACAAAGTCCATATAGCACTATAGTCAGAGGTCAAATGCTGTATAAAACACAGAACATTTTAAATACATTATAACAAAACTAAAATTCGATTTTAGATGGTGAGATGTCTCAGCGGTACAATCCTTTTAATCCTTTACTATATAATGTTTTTTTGTGTTTTGTTACCTTTACAAATACATAAACTATGAAACTAAATGAAACAAATGTTCAGTTTGCTTCATGTGATACAAATTAAGGTTACTGTCTGTGTTTAATCATGAAAATCTTTCCCATAAATCAGTGACATAAAGTTAATCCATCCCTCCCAGGTGGCCCCAGAGACCCGAGCCGTCATCAGCTGGATGCAGGATATTCCCTTCGTGCTGAGTGCGAACCTCCACGGGGGAGAGCTGGTTGTCACGTATCCCTTCGACTGCACCCGAGACTGGGCCCCTCAGGAGGACACCCCCACGGCGGACAACGCTTTCTTCCGCTGGCTGGCCACCGTCTACGCCTCCACTAACCTGGCGATGGCCAACCCAGACCGTCGTATCTGCCACTACGAGGACTTCCAGGCACACAACAACGTCATCAACGGCGGAGCCTGGCACACCGTCCCCGGCAGTGAGTCACAACTCTTTGAATGATGGAAGCCATCAGGTAGTAACTTGAGAAAATGTTACTACCTGTGGACAAACATCTTCTCAAAACACATACCTCTTAATTTAAAGTAGGGTCCCTTAAATCTCTAATCTTCCCTTCAGCCTTTATTTACTTTGCAAGCTTAGAAAAGGGCCTCAAAAATACCTTAAATTAAGTGGTTAACCTCTTAAATCACCATCAGGTAGGTGAGTACAAGGCAACAAGGGACAAATGCAGACAATCTATGCTGACATGGACAGTTCAGTAATTTACTGAGAGAATGAAGATGCAAAATCTTAGGTAGCAAGTCCATCAGAAGGAACAGAAAATCCACAGATGAACAGTAACGGGGCAGGGGATAGGTTCAGGGTTCAGGTTCAGGTTCAGGTGGCTGGAACACAAGGGGCACAAAGACACTCACAATCTGGCACTGGGAAATGAGAAACAGGTGAGCAGGTGGATGTGGGAGTCAGGTGGGACAGGGGAAAAGTCTGAGGACATCTGGTGGACAGGTAGAGAATAGCAATGACTGCAGGGTGGAATTGAAATGCAGGGATGGTTGGACAGACGGACAGAAAGTCTGTGCTGACTGATGAGATTAACAACCTTAAACTAACTGTATGAACACAGTGTTTATTCAGAATACTGAAGGGTGTCTTAAGGTCTACAATTTAGGGATTCAGTTTTTCAAATAACAATAAAAAACACTGATGAAGACATGTTGAGTTGAAACACGTTGGTGTTATCCATGTCTTCATAGAGGATTTTTAATTCACAATCAGAGGGGCTTTCCAGACTGCCATCCTATACCAAGGACTTCCTTTCAAAGTAAGCTTGACAGTCACTCTTTTATTATTGTTATTTGACTACTTGACCATCCTTGAAGCGCACCTTTTGTTTTTGCTTCGACATTACCAACACCGAGTTTCCTGACCCCGGTGCAGCACTCCCAATTTTTTCTTCAAAAGTTCAGTTTTGTTGAGTTCACCATGAGTTTTATTTTTTGTCTGTGAATGTTACATTTACTAAAATATTTGTTTTTATTATTTAAAATTTGTGAGGACAGATACATGTAATTGATTTAGTCTTTAACATCCTTCCCTGCAACTGTGTTATTTCTTTTGTGCAAGGAGCTCACCTAAAAAAAGACTCAATCAACTTTTTTGCATAAATATAAATAAATTAATTAAAATGTTAATCTCATGAAACAACATATTTTTTGGTTGACTTTCTTATGCATATTGTTTATATCCCTGTATGTCTTTTCTGCAGGTATGAATGACTTCAGTTACATGCACACCAACTGCTTCGAGGTGACGGTGGAGTTGTCCTGTGATAAGTTCCCTCATGTCAGTGAGCTTCCCATCGAGTGGGAGAACAACAAGGAGTCTCTGCTGGTTTACATGGAGCAGGTCAGTCTGCATCCATCTGTACAAAGAAAACGACACAGGTCGTCAGCTGCAGTAGCTTTGAAATCCTCACAGTGCAGCGTTTCCTTTTCACTCAGGTTCACAGAGGCATCAAAGGTGTGGTCAGGGACAAGCTGACCAAACAAGGAATAGCAGATGCTGTAATCAAGGTGGAGGACCACAACCACGACATACGATCAGGTCAGACACTCAACTCTATATTTTATGTTTATGTGTTAGCTTTCTGGGTGATAATGCAGAAAATGTGTAAATAACTGGAACTGTGTAAGTTGGAAGAGCAGACTGGCGCAGTTTTTCGTAGCTTTGATATTTCTTCACCGTCCACTTTGGTTTCTTTTCTGAAACTGAGTCATAAAGTTCTGGTTTGACATAGGATCAATGTCAGACCAGAGGTGGAGATCTCAACGGCAAGAACATCTCTGGGTTATTAACATTTTGACAACTTATACTAATAACAAAGTCAAAACTAAGGATTTTGGTTTATTTTTTTTATTCTTGTGAATAATTTGAGCCAAATTTAGGCAACATTGGGATGACAAAAAGGTTGGGAACCACTACACGAGGCTATCACCTTTAGTCCCTCCACCATCACTAATCCAATAAACTCACCACTGTTCTCTGGGGGCGTCCTGAAAAGCATTCTGGGAAATGTAGGAAGTTCAAAACTTGCAGTTTACTGTGTAACAAAACAGTTATTTGTCTCAACCTCATTTTTATTTCCCAGCTACTGACGGGGACTACTGGCGTCTCCTGAACCCGGGCGAGTACAAGGTGGTGGTCTGGGCCGAGGGTTACTTCCCGTCCGTGCGTCAGTGCCGCGTTGGAATGGAGCCACGTCCCACCATCTGTGACTTCACCATGACCAAAACGCCCATTCAGATGCTGAAGGACATCCGGGCCAAAGGAGGGAAGATCCCCCAGGACCTTCAGCTGCGTCTTCGTGCTCTGAGGCTCCGCAAGCTTCGCGCCAGCACCAGGGCCATCAACCAGCGTAGGGAGAGTCAACGGATGCAGAAGGCGAGGAAAGCCCGGTCCACCAGAGCCCAGAGAGCGTGAGAGGAGATGGGACGAGGGGGCTGAAGAAGCTCCGGAGATGAGCTGGATTACAGGTTCAAGAAGTTCAGCTCAAACAGAGAAAGCTGACCTCTGGGAATACTGATATGTTCCGACAAGAGAGGACACTATTAAAGGGTCAGTTCACCCAATTTACAAAAATATAGTATTCTGCATAGTCCGAGTGATATCAAGACATGCAGACAGTTTAATGTGGTGAAATATCTGCCTCTGAGATTTGTATGTGTCGATCACAACTTAAAATATTAAATAAAAAATTCAACAGCGACGTATTCGGGTGTACTGACCCTTTAAGGCAGATCAAACCATGACAGTCACACAAACTCTTACAGACGTTGACAGGATACTTACAAAGCAGAATAACTTCTAAAAAGTTACACAGACTTTTAGAAGGATTATGGACATCTTCACATTAATAGACAGGCATCATTGAATGTTTAAGTTCCCTTTACCAGTTTCTGGTTTTGTACATGAACTGTTTCTTTGTTGACGACTGAGTTGAGGATTTAAGTGTCAGCTGGTCTGATATGTGACATTTTTATTTCTAACAATGTGTCTGTTTTTGTTTGTTTAACTAAAGTCCAACAGGACCATAAAAATCTCAAATAAATATGACTTATTTGTGTTAATCAATATTTTAGCGTCTAAATCTGAACCAAAGGTGAAGAAAAGTAGAAGAGCAGCCCAAAACTGGAAGAAGATGCTACAGCAGTGGTTCCCAATCTGGGGGTTCGGACCCTCCCAATGGGTCACTAAATAAAAATTAGGGTCACGAGATGATTGGCAAAATAGGAAAGAAGACTCACAAGACTAAGAGGCGACAGCCATGTTAGTGGCTCTGTGAGGCTGTACTTACACATGCTAATGTTAGGCAGGTATAATGTTTACCTCATTTACCATCTTAGTTCAATGGGTTAGCATGCAAACTAATTTAATAATTAGCACTAAAACAGTAAAATCACAGCTGAGGGTGATGGGAATGTCATTCATTTTACAGGTCTTTGATCATAAATTGAGTATCATGCTCCTGCAATAGAGGAGGCGGCAGTTTCAGGACCACAATCCTAGGACTGCATGTGTAGGATCCTAGTTTTCGCAAAGCTTACTGTCTTCAGTGTAAATGCTTGTTTAATACTCATTGTTTTACTATTTTAAGTAAGTTTAAATAATCGTTTCCTAAACCTAACCAATTTTTTGCCTAAACCTAAATTGTTTCTGTGGTGGCGGCACGAAATTTAACATATTACATGTAATTTAAGAGGTCGTGGTCATCCTAGAAATGCTGTCATGAAACGTCAGCATCCTCTATTGTAGGAACATAATATTGAATAAATCAAAGTGTTTGACAATTTAATTTTTTTTTTACCTGATGATCCAAATTTCATGACAAACTCCAACCTCATGGTGGCGCTACAGAAAAGATCAGGAAATCACCAAAGTCAGCAGGATTCAAGCTCTGGGGACCATGAATATCTGTACCAAATGTCATGCCAATACATTCAATAAATGTTGAGATATTTCAGGATGAAACTAATGGACTGACTGTTCAACAGACTTTGTCATCTTTAGGGCTTCGCCGCTGGCATGACTAAAAACATTACTGAAATTTAGTTTTTATTTGATCTAATTTTAACCAGTTCAGCCAGTATGTGATTGTTTAATCTGAATAAGGGCTGAAGAGGTGACATTATGCAGTAATTCAAAAGATAAAAGCAAAGATTAAAAGAAAGTTTGAACAAAAAATAAACACATTTCTTCCTTCTGAATTTGTTAATCATCTCACGACCCCTAGTTTGAGAACCACTGGTTGAGTTTGACTGCCATCTGGTGGTCGAAATACTGGACTCAAACACCAAAGAGTCAGCAGTGCAAAAGAAGCTAACCTTTTTTATTTCAGTGATAATAAGTACCATTTTAGTATCATTGTTGGGATTACTTGCTGTGTATAGCCATTTAGGGAACAACAGTGCGAGCAATTCAACAAGTTTTTCGTCTCTTGTCCACCCCTCCTTATTCCAGCCGTGATCGGTTGAGGTGACGGTGCACATTTAACACCAGAGCTACTGAGAACATTCAATTAATCCACACAACAGAATACAGGTTAAAACCCAGAACAGGACTGAAGAACAAACAAAAAGTAACAAATTCATAAAAATGAACCCGGTTTTTTAGTTGCTATACCTGAAGTGAAAATGACAGATAAGACACTTCTCTCCGAAGAGCTTATGAATATAAGTGAAATAAAAAGCAGCATTGAATATAAAGCATGGCTGGTCCTTTAACCTTCAGCTCGGTCAAATCAGTAAATGCTATAAATAAGCTTAGAAATCATTCTAGGCTTTTTAAATGTCTGTAACTTGGGAAATGAGTTGTTCTAGATGTGACTGAACTGAAAGTGAAATGGACTCCTCCATTAGTGACTGAAATACACACATTTTGAGCAGTTTAACTGAGGTACAAAGTGTTAAAAGCATCCTTCCTCATTACGAACAGGACCATGTTGTGAGCTGGGAATTAGGAATATAGTTACATCTGTGTTTTCAACTCAAATCTGAATTCATTTATCAATCACAGAGCTAATTTTTGTTTTCAAACATTTTGGGAAAATATGCTTCCAACCCTTTCTGGTGGTGGGATAGACGAGACGACTGATACCAACGGTTATCAACGTTAGCTACAGCCAACAGGTTGGTTAAGTAGCTCAGCACAAAGTGGAAACAGTGGGAAACAGCTAGCTTGGCTCTGTCTAACGCAGGGGTCTGCAACCCGCAGCTCTGAGCCACATGTGGCTCTTTAGCTCCTCTCCAGTGGCTCCTTGTGGATTTTTAAAAAAAACATTTGTGGAAATGAATAACTTTTTTTGTTTACATTTTCAATTTTATATATCATTGTTGTAGGTCTATGGTACAACGGAGTATTAGGGCCACATTGAGGAAAAAAAATAAATCTGAGATTTCGAGAATAAAGTTATAATATTACGAGAATAAGGTCATAATATTATGAGAATACGGTCATAATATTATGAGAATAAAGTAATAATATTATGAGAATACGGTCATAATATTATGAGAATAAAGTAATAATATTATGAGAATACGGTCATAATATTATGAGAATAAGGTCATAATATTATGAGAATAAAGTCATAATATTATGAGAATACGGTCATAATATTATGGGAATAAAGTCATAACATTACAAGAATAAGGTCATAATATTATGAGAATAAAGTCATAATATTATGAGAATACGGTCATAATATTATGGGAATAAAGTCATAACATTACAAGAATAAGGTCATAATATTATGAGAATAAAGTCATAATATTATGAGAATAAGGTCATAATATTATGAGAATAAGGTCATAATATTATGGGAATAAAGTCATAATATTACGAGAATAAGGTCATAATATTATGAGAATAAAGTCATAATATCCGACTTTTTTCTCATAATATTTTGACTTTATTCTGGAAATCTCAGATATTTTTCCCCTCAATGTGGCCCTAATACTCCGTAGTACATTTGCTCTTTGTCCCTCACTGCATTAGACTTATATACTATATACTTAAGACTATAAACTGTGTTACCTTCATCACAATGCTCAAATGTTTTGCGGCTCCAGACAGATTATTATTTGGTTATTTTTGCCTAAAATGGCTCTTTTGATAGTAAAGGTTGCTGACCCCTGCTCTAAATGCAACAAAACACATTTACCAACACACGCTAATTAACACATTATATGTCGTTTACTTCATTCGTACAAAAACTGAAATGTAAAAGCGACAAAATCCCCGTTTTACTGGGTTTATATCCTGGACTATGTCTTGGTAGTTTGGTTGCCTGGCAACCAGCAGAGACTCCAGAAAGTTTCTGGTCCCAACCAGGTAAAAGTCTGTTTCAAAACGAAGAATTTTCGGTTTTACACTTCTGTTTTATGCGGATTAAACATATGAGATGTAATATGTTAATTAATGATCATAAGAGGTGCTGTCAGGAGGATTTTGTGACTGTTGGGTTGAGCCAGGATAGCTGTTTTTCCTGTTTTCTGTCTTTGTGCTAAGTTAAATCAAGTCTGAGGGCAAGTATCAAGCCGCTCATCTAACTCTCTGTAAGAAAAAGTATAAACATATACCCAAAATGTCAATTATTTTTTATCCATAATATCAGATGTTCACCTTTAGTTCTCAGCTCACAGTTACACTACAGAGGAGAAACACTGTCTCGTCCAAGCAAAACATATTTTGGCATCTGACAGTTCCACACAGAGCATCATCACCCTGGCATAAATAAGAAAGGAGAATCTTCATAAAGGCTCGTATGCATAGTAGTATACGCTAATGTCTATCTTTTCTTTACCTAATATCTATTCTGCAGTCAGTCAGTATTAACCAGTTTACATTAAGAGGAGTGACATCCATGCGTGTGTGCTTGGCTCTTACAGCAGCTATACATACTACACTGGTTGGAAACACAAAAGCAATAGTTGCCGATACTATAACAGTCAAAGCAAACCATTCGGTCCTCAGAGAGGAAAAAAGACCTGATTGGTCACCTTTATGACAACATTGTAAAAATGAGAAACTGGATGTGAAGCAGGGGGGAGGAGGGAAGAAAAATCAAACACTGATGTGGATCAACACTCTCTTCCGAAAACCAACAAAATGAGGTACACGGTCGAAAAGCAAGTCAAATGTTTCTTGGCAACAATTTCATCCTGTAAAGATTAAACGAACGATGCTGAGGCAACTTCCTCTGACAAAAATTGTTGGTCAACAAGCTGTTAAATTAAAGGATGAGGCTGGCAATATTCTCTATATTCTCAGTGTCAATAAATACCATGAAAAACCAATACCAGCTATGAACTGATTCTACTAAGTATTGCCTATGTGGCCAAATACTGATCTCTGATACCTTACACTCGGTATATATTGGTGCCTTCAAATGGGGTCATGTTTACCGTGTTCACGCCCCCCTCTTGTGGTATTCACAACCTCGTAAATGGAAAGTTTCTGAAAACTCTGAGTTCACGAGTTGTGATACGTTTGTTGACGTTGTCAGAAATGGCGGAGGCCATGGAAGTTAATTCTTTGGTACATAATAAGTTAAAGGTCCCATATTATGCTCATTTTCAGGTTCATACTTGTATTTTGTGTTTCTACTAGAACATGTTTACATGCTGTAATGTTAAAAAAAAAACTTTATTTTCCTCATACTGTGAGCCTGAATATGCCTGTATTCACCGTCTGTCTGAAACGCTCCGTTTTAGCGCATTTTGACGGAATTGCAACAGAATTGCGTTGCTAGGCAACAGTTGGGGTCCATGTGTACTTCCTGTCAGCTGATGACATTCACATCCACTGCAACCAGGAATATACTGGGATACTTTTAGAATGTTTACGTTTAAAAATGTGTCAAGGGTCTAAATATTATATATTCGTGACATCACAAATGGACAGAAATCCTGACAGCTTGTTTCAAATGCAGAGTTTCTGAATACGGGCTGTGTCTATTTCCCTGTGGATTGAGTGTTTCGATACTTTCACAGTATTTATATAGGACTTAAGCTTGCTTTATAATAAAAAAACTAAACTCTCACTTGAATCTAACTTTTTTATAATATGGGACCTTTAATATATCGTAATCTTAGTCTGTTTTTTTCCCCCGTAATTTTATAATATGTCTGAGGAAAATGTTGATATTCCAAACGGCCTCATTTTTTCCTCTGTCATTATGCATTTTCATTTCCTGCATTATGTTACCTGCTTGCTAGCTTGCTAAATAGTTAGCCTCTGTGGCTTCTAGATGCCGACAGTAACGATAATATTGCCATTGCTTAGCAGCGGTGTTCTCACGTTTTGAACACCAAACATATTGTGTATATGACTTCCCATGTTGTAAACACAAACTCACGAGTATCATTTGAAGGCACCATAAAGATGGACATGACGGCTCCCCAAAAGTGAAGCCAAAACATCTGGATCGCCCCCTGGTGGCTGGCTGCAGTATAGCCAGGTCATAAACCCCGGCCCCTCCATGTTAGTGGATGGGACATGGGCCAAATTAAGAAGTCAAAGATGGTTTCTGTCATTTTAGTTAGATCTTATCACACTGATGTATGTTAAAGTGTTGTTTTTTTTGATAAGTTTGGTTTTAATTAGTTATATGATGCTATAAAAGGGGGTGAGATGTCATGATTGGCAGCTGATCACTACTGTGCAGACTCTGGCTCCAAATGACGTCAAAATCTCCAGATGGCTGCTCCTGTATCTGGGATATTTTTGCTTCACTTCTGCACAGTGGGAGGAAGTGGAGACGCGTCGTCCATCTTTATATAGTCTATGCTATGAACATAGACGCTGTACTTTTTGTATCAATCCCATATACACCATCTTGCTGCCGTGACTACTCACTGGAACACTAGTTGTGTATTACTCCACAGCTGAAAGTAGTCCACAACAACATCACTGTTTACTCCTGTTTGAGTAATGTTCACTACAAACTACAGCAGCCAGATGTTTTAGGAAATTACTGAGCCTTTTTTGAAAATGAAACTGTGTATTTGTGAGCTATTTTTAAAGATTTACATCTTCAGTGGGAACCAATGGGCTACCACAGACATGGTAGGGAAATCTTGAGCTCCATGTAAGAAAATACAGAATAATGCCAGCCTCATTCAGGGAAGAAATATGTAATTGTAAAGAGCATTTCCTTCGCAAAAGTATGAAAATCTTGCACAGAAAGTGGGTCTGGAAAATGTCAAGGTGGGATACTTTGAAAACGGAGATAATGACAGCAGCTGGACTTTTCTATTGTCCAGACAGCACGTAGTTTCCATTCACAGGCTTAAGATAAAAACACACAACCTGTGAAGGAGAAATGAGGAGTGAGTCCAACATAGCTAGTCCTAAAAAAGTGAAGAATCAAATGAAACACCGTGAACAAGTAGTGCCAACATTAACACACCAATAAAAACCCGCTAAAAACCTGAACCACTAAAGACCATGAAGGCGGAAACGGGGGTGGAGATGGAGAACAAAGAGAAACAGGTGGGTAAAGGCGTTGATGATGAGGTCCTTGAAGTCGGGAGGGTCAAAGGTCAGATTGTATGAGCAGAGAAGCAGCACCTGTGAAGAAGGCATGAGCAGAGCAAGACGATCGACGACAGACGACAGACACAAGCGCCTGTTTCCTGTTTGTCTTGTTGGTTTGATTAAATCAGTCTGTTTGTTTTGCATCCTTAGTGTTTTTGTCCCGAGACAGCAACATGTGGATGTGCCGAGTCTCAAAATAAGTTTTCTACTGCTTTAGAGACCAAAATCTTTAGTATGAAAAAGAGCACAGAGTTTGTTTTTGATTGATGCCGTGTTGCATCTCTTGAGCTTCAAGGTTCGGACTTCCAACTCTCTCCTCAGTCTGGATGGGAGTCTGCTTTGCAAAGCCCCAATTTGTCTTTTTTTTATATTTTTTCTTGAAGTTCAGGGTCAGAGAGGCTGAAAGTTTTCAATCCACTCCTGCAGCCTCCTGGTCAAGGCTGGAGTCGTCTTCTTTATTTTTTTCTTTCAGCTGCTGACAGTTCCCACCCAAACAAACTCAGTCAGTTTCACAGCTGCAGACCTGGGTTTAGACGTACTTGGAATATATTTTTTAAGGTTTATCCCTTTTAGGTACCAGGTGGGTGGAGTTTTCCATACAGATTGTTTGTCCAGAGGAATCACAATATTCCATTTAAACTGCAGGACTGTTTGAAATATCTGCATGCAGTAAATCCCACCCATCTGGTCCACTCGAGCACTTTAAAACAAATGCTAGGAAATGTTATTCAGGGTTTCTAAGGATTCAGATTTTGAAAATTTTAATTTCTTTTGATGGTCTTGATATAATTTATACCAAAGAAGGCCATATTACTATGTAGATATAGTCTTTGTGCAAGCTAGGAGTTTAAAATCATAGAAAAGTAGTGGGGCGTTCTTCTTCTACATATTTCCAGATCTGTGCAGGAACCCTGATTAGCACGACTTCAGCCAGGTCTGCAGCGCATTGTTCTCTGCTAAAACTTGGGCTGGTAAAGAGCGACGCGTCCGCTGAGGCAGCCCGAGGCCAGCTGGCAGTGCGTCGGGGAGAACTTGGTGGTGAGCACCACGTCGCTGTGCGAGTAGATGGAGCGGATCTCCCTGAGGCAGCTGGTCTGGACGGGCATGCAGTCGATCAGCTCGCCGCAGCTCTCGTCGAAGGCCAGCAGGCGGACGCCGTAGCCATACGGGGAGCAGATGAGTCGTCCGTCCGGGCTGAAACACAACTCTTTGATGTAGCCCCGGCCAACGTTGGCCTCCTCGATGTAGTGGGTGAGGCGGAGGGAGCAGCGGGGGGAGACCAGCGGGCGGGTGGGCGCTCCCTCCTGGAACTCATACACACACGTCCACTGGAGAGAGAAGAATTTGATACGGGTCATTTAAAATGTTTGGATATCCTGAATTAGGCCTTATTCCAAATGGAGAATTTTCTGATTGAGACATGTGGGATTAGTCGATATTATTCAGGGTTTAGGAGCATTCTTTGGACACGTAAACAGAGTATTAGGAATATGTGTCTCAATTGGGTTTTTACGTAGGTTTGCAACACACGGCCTCTTGCCTGTTTACGTCCAGCTCTCTGTGCGTTGAACACAAACCAATCAGCCGACAGTTTGCAGAGATGCATGCCCAAAATAAAAGCCCACATTTCTGGTCGGAAGAAGAAACACACATACTTCTAAACATTATGAAAGACTTGGACTTATCATCACCATTACAGTGTTTATTTTACTCAATTTTATTTTTTTATATTTTCTACATTTTATTGCTGATCATTATTATCTTTTTTATTCTATTTTATTTTGTCAATTTTATTATTTTAATAAAATCTGCTTATTTTGTGTAGTTTCATAATTTTTGTTTATTTATTTTGATTTCCTTGTATTTTTATTTATCTTTTATAATTTTAAAAACCCATCTCTTATTGCTTTCTTATTCAATGAACTTTTATATTGGTTGTTTTGGTGTGCATTAGTCTCTAAATCCATTTTTAACACTATATTTTGTCAATCGTCTGTACAGCACTTTGAATTGCATTTTACTTGTTTGAAAAATGCTATATAAATAAAGTTTGATTGATTGATTGATTGGATATCAACAGGTTTTTGAATATTTGCAAATATCACAACGGCGACCTTTTCAAAAAGGTGGTTGAAGGAATGAAAGAGGGAGGCTGTGTTCGCACGGTCGAACAAGTCCGCCACCGGTTACGTTAACTGGAGTATATTAATCGGAGTATGCACGCCGGCATGTAAACAGGAATATTAGTGGAATATTCATTTTCATTAGCCATGGAAACAGCTTAGTAGGAATATTGTCTTTTTCGGATTAATACTTTGTGCATGTAAACGTAGTCAGTGTCTGAAACTGCTAATCATGTCGGTGGCGTCACTGGACAGACACTTGACGTTGGTCCGGGACCAACAGAGACACCAACCAACCATTAGAGGCTGTCTGCTGGTGATGATTCACATAATCATTCAACAGCAGAACTCCACTGAAGGCAAACTGTAAATAAGTTGTATTAAACAAAAGGTTTGATGTGGCCAAATTCTCTTATATTCTTCTTTAAGAATGAATTTGGACATAGAGAAAATTAATATTTTGACAGAATGATCTGCTTGAAGTAGCCACAATAAAGGCAAACTAAAGTCGTAATATTCTTTACTTTAAATTTAGTATATGGCTGTTTGTGTTTAGACAATTATCATTTGTGAACTTTGGTTTCTTTTGTTAAAACCTTTGTAGTAAAACATGTTTATATAAGGTATTTTAAAAGTATTGTTAAGGTATCGGTAACAAAACTCAGGTATTGCTTCGACATAAGTATAAAAAATACACCGTTCAGTCAGTATGGTGCAATTCCTATAGTGCACCAACAAAGGTGATAAAGTACGTCATCGATGTATATGCCTAAAAAGGTGTCTCACTTTGCTTTTTAGCTCTATAAAACATGAAGATGGAGACGAGGTGATTAAATAAACTAAATTTAGGATCATCTCTTTCAAACATATTTAAGATAACAGGTGTTTCTCACCTCCTGGTCGTCCATGTTGCTGGAGCATCGGATGAGCGTGGCCCAGCCTTTCGGATGGAGCTGCAGGGAGGTGATGCAGTTCCCTCGGTCTCTCTCTCCGGGGATCTCTGGAGTCAAAACCTCCAGGCTGTTTCTGGGAGAAAGACCTGTGAGAACAAAGTTAAGTCATTTGAACGTTATAGTCTTCATCTTTATTACTCTGGCAGGACTTCAGATGACATCTATTATTCAGTTTTACACCGTGATCGTCTCTGACCTTCTCTAGGAGGGTGGATCTTGCTGGAGTCATTTCCCTGGCGAGGAGTTCCAGCTGACCTGGACGCTGACGTGCCTCCATCTACAGAAGCACAACAGTGTCACAAATAATTTTCTTTAATCTAATAGCTAAAAACTGTGTGAAATAATTATATGAAATGTGAGCAGAATGTTTTGTTTTTTAAAGTGTTCAGGGTGACGGTGATCTGACCTGAGCTGAGAGGCGTCCGTCGTGCTCGCAGCATGCGGTAGCTGCCCACCTCGAGGGACTGGGTGAGGTCCAGGTCGTGGAGGATGAGCAGATACCCCGAGGAAGTGGAGATGAGCATCTTGGAACAGTCGGGCGTCAGACGCATCCTCATCAGGTAACGGGTGTGGAAGAACTTTTGTGC
>VHQL01000590.1:0-25956 GCA_014673565.1 Sebastes schlegelii
TGAGTTGTTAGAGCGGAGGATGAGAGACATGGAGGAGTGACTTGGATAGTGACATAGAGGATTGATGTGGAGTAGTGACATGGAGGAGTGACATGAGGAATGAGTTGTTGTAGCGATATAGAGAGTGACGTGGAAGAGTGACATGAAGTAGCTACATGGAGGAGTTACATGGAGGAGTGACTTGGAGGAGCACACGGAGGAGCGACATGGAGGAGTGACATGAGGCATGAGTTGCTGTAGCGACATGGAGGAGTGACATGGAGGAGTGACATGGAGTAGCTACATGGAGGAGTTACATGGAGGAGTGGCATGGAGGAGTGACCTAGAGGATGACATGGAGGAGTGATAGGAGGAGTAACTTGGAGGAGTGACATAAAGGAGTGACATGGAGGAGTGACATGGAGGAGTAACATGGAGGAAGGAGTTGGTGGAGCGACATGGAGGAGTCACATGGAGTAGCAACATGGAGGAGTAACATGAAAGAGTGAGTTGGTGTAGCGACATGGAGGAGGTGACATGGAAGAGTGACATGGACGAGTGACATGACGAGTGACATTGAGGAGTGAGTTGGGTTGTAGTAACATGGAGGAGTGACATGGAGTAGCTACATGAAGGAGTTACATGGAGGAGTGACTTGGAGGAGCAACACGGAGGAGCGATATGGAGGAGTGACATGGAGTAGTGACATGATGGATGGAGATGGAGGAGTGAAATGGAAGACATATAGAAGTGAAATGAGGAGTGACTTGGAGGATTGACATAAAGGAGTGACATGGAGGAATGACATGAATGAGTGATATGGAGGAGTGACAAGGAGGATTGAATTGGTGTAGTGACATGAGGAGTGACGTAGAGGAGAGACGTCGTGGAGTGAAATGGAGGAGTGACATGGAGGAGCAACATGAAGGAGCGACATGGAGGAGTGACAAGGAGGATTGAGTTGTTGTAGCGACATGGAGGAGTGACATGGAGGAGTGACATAGAGGAGTGACGTGGAGGAGAGACATGGAAGAGTGACATGGAGAAGTGAGAGGTCGGATCACCAAGGAAGATTGAAAGGATGGAGTGACATGGAGGAGGGACATGGATGAGTGACATGGAGGAATTACATGGAGGAGTGAATTGGAGGAGTGACATAAAGGAATGACATGGAGGAATGACATGGATGAGTGACATGGAGGAGTGAGAAGAAGTAGTGACATGGAGGAGTGACATTGAGGAATGAGTTGGTGTAGCGACATGGAGGATTGACATGGAGGAGTGACATGGAGGAGTGACATAGAGTAGCGACATGGAGTAGATAAATGGAGGAGTGACATGGAGGAATGACATGGAGGAGTGACATGGAGGAGGGACATGGAGGAGTGACATGGAGGAGTGACTTTGAGAAGCGACATGGAAAATGACCTGGAGGAGTGACATGGAGGAGTGACTTTGAGGATTGATGTGGAGGAGCAACAAGGAGGAGCAACACGTAGGAGTGAAATGGAGTAGTAACATGGAGGATGGACATGGCGCAGTGACATGAAAGACATATAGAGGTGACATGGAGGAGTGAATTGGAGGAGTGACATAAACGAATGACATGGAGGAATGACATGGATGAGTGACATGGAGGAGCAACAAGAAGGAGCGACATGGAGGAGTGACATGGAGTAGTGACATGGAGGAG
Source organism: Sebastes schlegelii (assembly GCA_014673565.1). Lineage (NCBI taxonomy): Eukaryota > Metazoa > Chordata > Actinopteri > Perciformes > Sebastidae > Sebastes > Sebastes schlegelii. Next base: position 1,673 of record VHQL01000590.1, read on the forward strand.
GGACATGGAGGAGTGACTTGGAGCAGTGACAGGGTTGATCAGGAAGTAGGGTTGATATGGTGGAGTGACATCGTGGAAGGACATGGGTGAGTGACTTGGAGGAGTGACATGGAGGATGGACATGGAGGAGTGACATGGAGGAGTGACATGGAGGAATGAAATGATGGAATGACATGGAGGAGTGAGTTGTTAGAGCGACATGGAGGAGAGACATGGAGGAGTGACATGGAGGAGTGACATGGAGGAGTGACATAGAGGAGTGATGTGGAGGAGAGACATGGAAGAGTGACATGGAGAAGTGACAGGGTGGATAACCAAGGAGGGTTGATATGGTTGAGTGACATCGCGGAGGGACATGGGTGAGTGACTTGGAGGAGTGACATGGAGGAGTGACATGGAGGAGTGACATGAGGAGTGAATTTGTGTAGCGACATGGAGGAGTGACATGGAGTAGCTACATGGAGGAGTTACATGGAGGAGTGACTTGGAGGAGCAACATGGAGGAGCGACATGGAGGAGTGACATGGAGTAGTGACATGGAGTAGCTACATGTAGGAGTTACATGGAGGAATGACTTGGAGGAGCAACATGGAGGAGTGACATAGAGGATTGATGTGGAGGAGCAACACGGAGGAGCGACATGGAGGAGTGACATGGAGTAGTGACATGGAGGAGTGACATGGAGGAGTGAATTGGAGGAGTGACATAAAGGAGTGACATGAGGAATGACATGGATGAGTGACATGGAGGAGTGACAAGGAGGTTTGAGTTTGTGTAGCGACATGGAGGAGTTACATTAAGTAGCGACATGGAGGAGTGACATGGAGGAGTGACATAGAGGAGTGACATGGAGTAGCTACATGTAGGAGTTACATGGAGGAATGACTTGGAGGAGTGACATGGAGGTGTGACATGGAGGAGTGACATAGAGGAGTGAATTGGAGGAGTGACAAGGAGGTTTGAGTTTGTGTAGCGACATGAAGGAGTGACATTAAGTAGCGACATGGAGGAGTGACCTGGAGGAGTGACATGAAGGAGTGAAATGGTGGAGTGACATGGAGGAGTGAGTTGTTAGAGCGACATGGAGTAGAGACATGGAGGAGTGACATAGAGAAGTGATATGGTGGAGTGACATAGAGGAATGACGTGGAGGAGAGACATGGAAGAGTTACATGGAGAAGTGACAGGGCGGATAACTAAGGAAGATTGACATGGAGGAGTGACACGGAGGAGCAACATGGAGGAGCGACATGGAGGAGTGACATGGAAGAGTGAGTAGGTGTTGCGACATGGAGGATGGACATGGAGGAGTGTCATGGAAGACATATAGAAGTGACATGGAGGAGTGAATAGGAGGAGTGACATAAACGAGTGACATGGAGGAATGACATGGATGAGTGACATGGAGGAGTGACTTTGAGTAGCGACATGGAGGAGTGACCTTGAGGAGTGACATGGAGGAGTGAAATGGTGGAGTGACATGGAGGAGTGACAAGAAGGATTGAGTTGGTGGAGTGACATGGCGGAGGGACATAGATGAGTTACACGGAGGAGTGACATGGAAGAGCAACATGGAGGAGCGACGTGGAGTAATGAGTTGGTGGTGCGACATGGAGGAGTCACATGGAGTAGCAACAAGGAGGAGTGACATGGAGGAATGACTTTGAGTAGCGACATGGAGGAGTGACCTATAGGAGTGACATGGAGGAGTGAAATGGTGGAGTGACATGGAGGAGTGAGTTGTTATAGCGACATGGAGGAGAAACATGGAGGAGTGACATGGAGGAGTGACATGGAGGAGTGACATAGAGGAGTGACGTGGAGGAGAGACATGGAGAAGTGACATGGAGGACTGACATGGAGGAGTGACATAGAGGAGTGACGTGGAGGAGAGACATGGAAGAGTGACATGGACAAGTGACAGGGCGGATAACCAAGGAGGGTTGATATGGTAGAGTGACATCGCGGAGGGACATGGGTTAGTGACTTGCAGGAGTGACATGGAGGAGTGAAATGGAGGAGTGACATGAGGAGTGAGTTTGTGTAGCGACATGGAGGAGTTACATTGAATAGCGACAAGGAGTAGTGACATGGCGGAGGGACATGGATGAGTGACTTGGATGAGTGACTTGGAGGAGTGACATGGAGTAGCTACATGGAGGAGTTACATGGAGGAGTGACATGGACGAGTGACATAGAGGAGTGACATGGAGGAGTGACATAGAGAAGTGACATGGATGAGTGACATGGAGGAGTGATATGGAGGAGTGACATTGAGAAGTGACATAGAGGAATGATGTGGAGTAGTGACAAGGAGGATGGACATGGAGGAGTGACTTGGAGAAGTGACAGGCATGATCAGGAAGGAGGATTGATACGGTGGAGTGACAATCGTTGAGGGACATGGGTGAGTGACTTGGAGGAGTGACAAGGAGGAGCAACAAGGAGGAGCGACATGGAAGAGTGATATGGAGTAGTGACATGGAGGATGGACATGGAGGAGTGAAATGGTGGAGTGACATGGAGGACTGACATGAGGAGTGAGTTTGTGAAGCGACATGGAGGAGTGACATGTTGGAGTGACATGGAGGACTGACATGAGGAGTGAGTTTGTGAAGCGACATGGAGGAGTGACATGAAGTAGCTACATGGAGGATGGACATGGAGGAGTGACATGGAAGACATATAGAGGTGACATGGAGGAGTGAATTTGAGGATGACATAAAGGAGTGACATCGAGGAATAACATGGAGGAGTGACAAGAAGTATTGACATGGAGGAGTGACATGGAGGAGTGAAATGGTGGAGTGACTTGGAGGAGTGAGTTTTTAGAGCGACATGGAGGAGTGACATGGAGTAGCGACATGGAGAAGTGACCTTGAGGAGTGAGTTGGTGTAGTGACATGGAGGAGTGACTTTGAGTAGCAACATGGAGGAGTGACCTGTAGGAGTGACATGGAGTAGTGGAATGGTGGAGTGACATGGAGGACTGACATGAGGAGTGAGTTTGTGAAGCGACATGGAGGAGTGACATGAAGTAGCTACATGCAGGAGTTACATGGAGGAGTGACTTTGAGGAGCAACACGGAGGAGCAACATGGAGGAGTGACATGGAGTAGTGACATGGAGTAGCTACATGTAGGAGTTACATGGAGGAGTGACTTTGAGGAGCAACATGGAGGAGTGAAATAGAGGATTGATGTGGAGGAGCAACACGGAGGAGCGTCATGGTAGAGCGACATGGAGGAGTGATATGGAGTAGTGACATGGAGGAGTGACATAGAAGATTGATGTGGAGTAGTGACATGGAGGATGGACATGGAGGAGTGACTAGGAGAAGTGACAGGGTTGATCAGGAAGGAGGGTTGATATGGTGGAGTGACATCGTGGAGGGACATGGGTGAGTGACTTGGAGGAGTGACATGGATGATGGACATGGAGGAGTGACATGGAAGACATATAGAGGTGACATGGATGAGTGACATGGAGGAGTTACGAGGAGGGTTGAGTTGGTGTAGCGACATGGAGGAGTGACATGAGTAACGAGTTGGTGTAGCGACATGGAGGACTGACATGGAATAACGACATGGAGGAGTGACATGGAGGTGTGACATGGAGGAGTGACATAGAGGAGTGACGTGGAGGAGTGAAATGGAGGAGTTACGTGGAGGAGTGACATGGATGAGGGACAGTGACATGGAAGACATATAGAAGTGACATGGAGTAGCGACATGGAGGATTGACATGAGGAATGAGTTGCTGTAGCGACATTGAGGAGTGACATGGAGGTGTGACATGGAGGAGTGACATAGAGGAGTGATGTGGAGAAGTGACATGGAGGAGTGACTTTGAGTAGCGACATGGAGGAGTGACCTGGAGGAGTGACAAGGAGGAGTGAAATGGTGGAGTGACATGGAGGAGTAACTTGGATGAGTGACATAAAGGACTGACATGGAGGGTTGACATGGAGGAGTAACATGGAGGAAGGAGTTGGTGGAGCGACATGGAGGAGTCACATGGAATAGCGACATGGAGGAGTGAGATGGAGGAGTGACATGGAGGAGTGACATAGAGGATTGATCGAGTGTAGTGACATGGAGGAGGGACATGGAGGAGTGACTTGGAGAAGTGACAGAGTTGATCAGGAAGGAGGGTTGATATGGTGGAATGACATCGTGGAGGGACATGGGTGAGTGACTTGGAGAAGTGACATGGAGGAGCAACACGGAGGAGCAACACGGAGGAGCGACATCGAGGAGTGACATGGAGGAGTGAGTTGGTGTAGTGACATGGAGGAGTGACTTTGAGTAGCGACATGGAGGAGTGACATGAGTAATGAGTTGGGGTAGCGACATGGAGGAGGGTCATGGAATAACGACATGGAGGAGTGACATGGAGGTGTGATATGGAGGAGTGACATAGAGGAGTTACGTGGAGGAGTGACATGGAGTAGCGACATGGAGGAGTGACATTAGTAATGAGTTGGTGTAGCAACATGGAGGAGTGACATGGAATAACGACATGGAGGAGTTAAATGGAGGTGTGACATGGAGTAGTGACATAGAGGAGTTACGTGGAGGAGTGACATGGAAGACATATAGAAGTGACATGGATGAGTGACATGGAGGAGTGACATGGAAGACATATAGAAGTGACATGGAGGAGTGACAAGAAGGATTGAGTTGGTGTAGTGACATGGCAGAGGGACATAGATGAGTTACATGGAGGATTGACATGGAAGAGCAATATGGAGGAGCGACGTGGAGGAGTAAGTTGGTGGAGCGACATGGAGGAGTCACATGGAGTAGGGACATGGAGGAGTGACATGCAGGAGTGAAATGGAGGAGCAACATAGAGGAGCGACATGGAGGAGTGACAAGGAGGTTTGAGTTGGTGTAGTGACATAGAGGAGTGACTTTGAGTAGCGACATGGAGGAATGACATGAGTAATGAGTTGGTGTAGTGACATGGAGGAGTAACATGGAGGTGTGACATGGAGGAGTGACATGGAGGATTGACCAGGAATAGCGACATGGAGGAGTGACCTGGAGGAGTGACATGGAGGAGTGAAATGTTGGAGTGACATTGAGGAGTGAGTTGTTAGAGTGACATGGAGATGAGACATGGAGGAGAAACATGGAGGAGTGACATAGAGGATTGATGTGGAGTAGTGACATGGATGATGGACATGGAGGAGTGACTTGGAGAAGTGAAAGGGTTGATCAGGAAGGAGGGTTTATATGGTGGAGTGACATCGTGGAGGGACATGGGTGAGTGACTAGGAGGAGTGACATGGGTGAGTGACTTGGAGGAGTGACATGAGTAATGAGTTGGTGTAGCGACATGGAGGACTGACATGGAATAGCAACATGGAGGAGTGACATGGAGAAGTGACAGGATTGATCAGGAAGGATGGTTGATATGGTGGAGTGACATCGTGGAGGGACATGGGTGAGTGACTTGGAGGAGTGACATGGAGGATGGACATGGAGGAGTGACATGGAGGAGCAACACGGAGGAGCAACATGGAGGAATGACATGGAGTAGTGACATGGATGATGGACATGGAGGAGTGACATGGAAGACATATAGAGGTGACATGGATGAGTGACATGGAGGAGTTACGAGGAGGGTTGAGTTGGTGTAGTGACATGGAGGAGTAACATGGAGGAGTGACATGGAATAACGACATGGAGGAGTTAAATGGAGGTGTGACATGGAGTAGTGACATAGAGGAGTTACGTGGAGGAGTGACATGGAAGACATATTGAAGTGACATGGATGAGTGACATGGAGGAGTTACGAGGAGGGTTGAGTTGGTGTAGTGACATGGAGGAGTAACATGGAGGAGTGACATGGAATAACGACATGGAGGAGTTAAATGGAGGTGTGACATGGAGTAGTGACATAGAGGAGTTACGTGGAGGAGTGACATGGAGGAGTGAAATGTTGGAGTGACATGGAGGAGTGAGTTGTTAGAGCGACATAGAGGAGAGACATGGAGGAGTGACATGTAGGAGTGACATGGAGAAGTGACATAGAGGAGTGACGTGGAGGAGAGACATGGAGGAGTGACATGGAGAAGTGACAGGGCGGATCAAAAAGGAGGGTTGATATGGTTGAGTGACATCGCGGAGGGACATGGGTGAGTGACTTGGAGGAGTGACATGAAAGAGTGACATGAGGAGTGAGTTTGTGTAGCGACATGGAGTAGTGACATGGAGTAGCTACATGGAGGAGTTACATGGAGGACTAACTTGGAGGAGCAACACGGAGGAGCGACATGGATGAGTGACATGGAGGAGTGAAAAGGAGGGTTAAGTTTGTGTAGCGACATGGAGGAGTGACATGAAGTAGCGACATGGAGGAGTGACCTGGAGGAGTGACATGAAGGAATGAAATGGTGGAGTGACATGGAGGAGTGAGTTGTTAGAGCGACATGGAGTAGAGACATGGAGGAGTGACATAGAGGAGTGACATGGAGGAGTGACATAGAGGAATGACGTGGAAGGAGAGACATGGAAGAGTGACATGGAGAAGTAACAGGGCGGAGGGACATGGATGAGTTACATGGAAGAGTGACATGGAGGAGCAACATGGAGGAGCGACATGGAGGAGTGACATGGAAGAGTGAGTAGGTGTAGCGACATGGAGGATGGACATGGAGGAGTGACATGGAAGACATATAGAAGTGACATGGAGGAGTGAATTGGAGGAGTGACATAAACGAGTGACATGGAGGAATGACATGGTTAAGTGACATGGAGGAGTGACCTGGAGGAGTGACATGGAGGAGTGAAATGGTGGAGTGACATGGAGGAGTGACATAAACGAGTGACATGGAGGAATGACATGGATGAGTGACATGGAGGAGTGACTTTGAGTAGTGACATGGAGGAGTGACCTGGAGGAGTGACATGGAGGAGTGAAATGGTGGAGTGACATGGAGGAGTGAGTTATTAGAGCGACATGGAGGAGAGACATGGAGAAGTGACATGGATGAGTGACATGGAGGAGTGACGTGGAGGAGAGACATGGAGAAGCGACATGGAGGAGTGACATTAGTAATGAGTTGGTGTAGTAACATGGAGGAGTGACATGGAATAATGACATGGAGGAGTTAAATGGAGGTGTGACATGGAGTAGTGACATAGAGGAGTTACGTGGAGGAGTGACATGGAAGACATATAGAAGTGACATGGATGAGTGACATGGAGGAGTGACATGGAAGACATATAGAAGTGACATGGAGGAGTGACAAGAAGGATTGAGTTGGTGTAGTGACATGGCAGAGGGACATAGATGAGTTACATGGAGGATTGACATGGAAGAGCAATATGGAGGAGCGATGTGGAGGAGTAAGTTGGTGGAGCGACATGGAGGAGTCACATGGAGTAGGGACATGGAGGAGTGACATGGAGGAGTGAAATGGAGGAGCAACATAGAGGAGCGACATGGAGGAGTGACAAGGAGGTTTGAGTTGGTGTAGTGACATAGAGGAGTGACTTTGAGTAGCGACATGGAGGAATCACATGAGTAATGAGTTGGTGTATTGACATGGAGGAGTGACTTTGAGTAGCGACATGGAGGAGTGACCTGTAGGAGTGACATGGAGTAGTGAAATGGTGGAGTGACATGGAGGAGTGAGTTGTTATAGCGACATGGAGGAGAGACATGTTGGAGTGACATGGAGGAGTCACATGGAGGAGTGACATAGAGGAGTGACGTGGAGGAGAGATATGGAGAAGTGACATGGAGGAATGACATGGAGGAGTGACATGGAAGAGCAACATGGAGGAGCGACGTGGAGGAGTGAGGTGGTGGAGCTACATGGAGGAGTCACATGGAATAGCGACATGTAGGAGTGACATGGAGGAGTGACATGGAGGAGTGACATAGAGAATTGATGTGGAGGAGAAACACGGAGGAGCGACATGGAGGAGTGACATGGAGTAGTGACATGGAGGAGGGAAATGGAGGAGTGACTTGGATGAGTGACATGGAGGAGTGACAAGGAGGGTTGAGTTTGTGTAGCGACATGGAGGAACGACATGAAGTAGTGACATAGAGGAGTGACATTGAGGAGTGAGTTGGTGTAGTTACATGGAGGAGTGACTTTGAGTAGCGACCTGGAGGAGTGACCTGGAGGAGTGACATGGAGGAGTGAAATGGTGGAGTGACATGGAGGAGTGAGTTGTTAGAGCGACATGGAAGAGTGACATGGAGAAGTTACATAGAGGAATGACGTGGAGGAGAGACATGGAGGAATGACATGGATGAGTGACATGGAGGAGTGACTTTGAGTAGCGACATGGAGGAGTGACCTGGAGGAGTGACTTTGAGTAGCGACATGGAGGAGTGACCTGGAGGAGTGACATGGAGGAGTCAGTTGTTATAGCGACATGAAGGAGAGAAATGGAGGAGTGACATGGAGGAGTGACATTGAGGAGTGAGATGGTGTAGTAACATGGAGGAGTGACTTTGAGTAGCGACATGGAGTAGTGACCTGGAGGAGTGACATGGAGGAGTGAAATGGTGGAGTGACATGGAGGAGTGAGTTGTTAGAGCGACATAGAGGAGAGACATGGAGGAGTGACATGTAGGAGTGACATGGAGAAGTGACATAGAGGAGTGACGTGGAGGAGAGACATGGAGGAGTGACATGGAGAAGTGACAGGGCGGATCAAAAAGGAGGGTTGATATGGTTGAGTGACATCGCGGAGGGACATGGGTGAGTGACTTGGAGGAGTGACATGAAAGAGTGACATGAGGAGTGAGTTTGTGTAGCGACATGGAGTAGTGACATGGAGTAGCTACATGGAGGAGTTACATGGAGGACTAACTTGGAGGAGCAACACGGAGGAGCGACATGGATGAGTGACATGGAGGAGTGAAAAGGAGGGTTAAGTTTGTGTAGCGACATGGAGGAGTGACATGAAGTAGCGACATGGAGGAGTGACCTGGAGGAGTGACATGAAGGAATGAAATGGTGGAGTGACATGGAGGAGTGAGTTGTTAGAGCGACATGGAGTAGAGACATGGAGGAGTGACATAGAGGAGTGACATGGAGGAGTGACATAGAGGAATGACGTGGAGGAGAGACATAGAAGAGTGACATGGAGAAGTAACAGGGCGGAGGGACATGGATGAGTTACATGGAGGAGTGACATGGAGGAGCAACATGGAGGAGCGACATGGAGGAGTGACATGGAAGAGTGAATAGGTGTAGCGACATGGAGGATGGACATGGAGGAGTGACATGGAAGACATATAGAAGTGACATGGAGGAGTGAATTGGAGGAGTGACATAAACGAGTGACATGGAGGAATGACATGGTTAAGTGACATGGAGGAGTGACCTGGAGGAGTGACATGGAGGAGTGAAATGGTGGAGTGACATCGAGGAGTGAGTTGTTAGAGCGACATGGAGGAGAGACATTGAGAAGTGACATGGAGGAGTGACATAAACGAGTGACATAGAGGAATGACATGGATGAGTGACATGGAGGAGTGACTTTGAGTAGCGACATGGAGGAGTGACCTGGAGGAGTGACATGGAGGAGTGAAATGGTGGAGTGACATGGAGGAGTGAGTTATTAGAGCGACATGGAGGAGAGACATGGAGAAGTGACATGGATGAGTGACATGGAGTAGTGACGTGGAGGAGAGACATGGAGAAGTGACATGGAGGACTGACATGGAGGAGTGACATAGAGGAGTGACGTGGAGGAGAGACATGGAAGAGTGACATGGAGAAGTGACATGGAGGAGTGACGTGGAGGAGAGTCATGGAAGAGTGACATGGAGAAGTCACTGGGCGGATAACCAAGTAGGGTTGATATGGTGGAGTGACATCGCGGAGGGACATGGGTGAGTGACTTGGAGGAGTGACATGGAGGAGTGACATGAGCAGTGAGTTTGTGTAGCAACATGGAGGAGTGACATGGAGTAACTACATTGAGGAGTTACATGGAGGAGTGACATGGAGTAGTGACATGGAGTAAATACTTGTAGGAGTTACATGGATGAGTGAGTTGGAGGAGAAACATGGAGGAGTGACATAGAGGATTGATGTGGAGGAGCAACACGGAGGAGCGACATGGAGGAGTGACATGGAGTAGTGACATGGAGGATGACATGGAGGATTGACATGGAAGACATATAGAGATGACATGGAGGAGTGAATTGGAGGAGTGACATAAATGAGTGACATGGAGGAATGACATGGATGAGTGACATGGAGGAGTTACAAGGAGGTTTGAGTTGGTGTAGCGACATGGAGGAGTGACATGGAGTAGCGACATGGAGGAGTGACATGAGTAATGAGTTGGTGTAGCGACATGGTGGAGTGACATGGAATAACGACATGGAGGAGTGACATGGAGGTGTGACATGGAGGAGTGACATAGAGGAGTGACTTGGAGGAGTGAAATGTAGGAGTTATGTGGAGGAGTGACATGGATGGGGGACAGTGACATGGAAGACATATAGAAGTGACATGGAGTAGCGACATGGAGGATTGACATGAGGAATGAGTTGCTGTAGCGACATGGAGGAGTGACATGGAGGTGTGACATGGAGGAGTGAGTAGGTGTAATGACATGGAGGAGTGAGTTTGAGTGGCGACATGGAAGAGTGACCTGGAGGAGCGACATGGAGGAGTGACATGGAGTAGTGACATGGAGGAGGGACATGGAGGAGTGACTTGGAGAAGTGACAGGGTTCATCAGGAAGGAGAGTTGATATGGTGTTGTGACATCGTGGAAGGACATGGGTGAGTGACTTGGAGAAGTGACATGGAGGAGCAACACAGAGGAGCGACATGGAGGAGTGACATGGAGGAATGACATGGAGTAGTGACATGGAGGAGGGACATGGAGGAGTGACTTGGAGAAGTGACAGGGTTCATCAGGAAGGAGAGTTGATATGGTGTTGTGACATCGTGGAAGGACATGGGTGAGTGACATGGAGTAGTGACATGGAGGATGGACATGGAGGAGTGAATTGGTGTAGTGACATGGATGAGTGACTTTGAGTAACGACGTGGAGGAGTGAACTGGAGGAGTAACATGGAACAGTGAAATGGTGGAGTGACATGGAAGAGTGAGTTGTTATAGTGACATGGAGGAGTGACATGGAGGAGTGACATAGAGGAGTGACGTGGAGGAGAGACATGGAAGAGTGACATGGATAAGTGACAGGGCGGATCACCAAGGAAGATTGATATGGTGGAGTGACATTGCAGAGGGACAAGGATGAGTGACATGGAGGAGTGACATGGAGGAGCAACATGGAGGAATGACATGGAGAATGGACAAAGTGGTTTGAGTTGGTGTATTGACATGGAAGAGTGAGTTGGTGTAGCGACATGGAGGAGTGACATGGAATAACGACATGGAGGAGTGACATAGAGGTGTGACATGGAGGACTGACATAGAGGAGTGACGTGGAGGAGTGAAATGGAGGAGGGACATGGAGGAGTGACAAGGAAGATATATAGAAGTGACATGGAGGAGTGACATGGAAGAGCAACATGGAGGAGCGACGTGGAGGAGTGAGTTAGTGGAGCGACATGGAGGAGTCACATGGAATAGCGACATGTAGGAGTGACGTGGAGGAGTGACATGGAGGAGTGACATAAAGAATTGATGTGGAGGAGCAACACGGAGGAGCGACATGGAGGAGTGACATGGAGTAGTGACATGGAGTAGTGACATGGAGGAGGGAAATGGAGGAGTGACATGGAGGAGTGACATGGAGGAGTGAAATGGAGGAATGAGTTGTTAGAGCGACAGAGAGGAGGGACATGGAGGAGTGAATTGGAGGAGTGACAAAAAGGAGTGACATGGAGGAATGACATGGATGAGTGACATGGAGGAGTGACATGGAGGAGCAACACGGAGGAGTGACATGGAGGATGGACGAAGAGGTTTGAGTTGGTGTATTGACATGGAGGAGTCACATGGAGTAGCGACATGGAGGAGTAACATGGAAGAGTGAGTTGGTGTAGCGACATGGAGGACTGACATGGAATAGCGACATGGAGGAGTGACATGTAGGAGTGACATGGAGGAGTGACATAGACAATTGATGTGGACGAGCAATACGGAGGAGTGACTTGGATGAGTGATATGAGGAGTGAGTTTGTGTAGCGACATGGAGGAGTGACATGGAGTAGCTACATGGAGGAGTTACATGGAGGAGTGACTTGGAGGAGCAACACGGAGGAGGGACATGGAGGAGTGACATGGAGTAGTGACATGGAGTAGCTACATGTAGGAGTTACATGGAGGAGTGACTTGGAGGAGCAACATGGAGGAGTGACATAGAGGATTGAAGTGGAGGAGCAACACGGAGGAGCGACATGGAGGAGTCACATGGAGTAGTGACATGGAGGAGGGACATGGAGGAGTGACTTGGAGAAGTGACAGGGTTGATCAGGAAGGAGGGTTGATATGGTGTAGTGACATCGTGGAGGGACATGGGTGAGTGACTTGGAGGAGTGAAATGGAGGAGCAACACGGAGGAGCAACATGGAGGAGTGACATGGAGTAGTGACATGGAGGATGGACATGGAGGAGTGACATGGAAGACATATAGAGGTGACATGGAGGAGTGAATTGGAGGAGTGACATAAAGGAGTGACATGAAGGAATGACATGGATGAGTGACAAAGAGGAGTTACAAGGAAGAGTGAAATGGTGGAGTGACATGGAGGAGTAACTTGGAGGAGTGACATAAAGGAGTGACCTGGAGGAGTGACATGGAGGAGTGAAATGGTGGAGTGACATGGAGGAGTAACTTGGAGGAGTGACATAAAGGATTAATATGGAGGATTGAAATGGAGGAGTAACATGGAGGAAGGAGTTGGTGGAGCAACATGGAGGAGTCAGAAATAATAGCGACATGGAGGAGTGACATGGAGGAGTGACAAGAAGGTTTGAGTTGGTGTAGTGACATGGCGGAGGTACATAGATGAGTTACATGGAGGAGTGACATGGAAGAGCAACATGGAGGAGCGAAGTGGAGGAGTGAGTTGGTGGAGCGACATGGAGGAGTCACATGGAGTAGCGACATGGAGGAGTGACATGAAGTAGTGACATGGAGGAGTGATCTTGAGGAGTGAGTTGGTGTAGTGACATAGAGGAGTGACTTTGAGTAGCGACATGGAGGAATGACATGAGTAATGAGTTGGTGTAGTGACATGGAGGAGTGACATGGAGGTGTGACATGGAGGAGTGACATGGAGGACTGACATGGAGTAGCGACATGGAGGAGTGACATGAGTAATGAGTTGGTGTAGCGACATGGAGGAGTGACATGGAATAACGACATGGAGGAGTGAAATGGAGGTGTGACATGGAGGAGTGACATAGAGGAGTTACGTGGAGGAGTGACATGTAGGAGGGACATGGAGGAGTGACATGGAAGACATATAGAAGTGACATGGATGAGTGACATGGAGGAGTAACATGGAGGAGTGACATGGAAGACATATAGAAGTGAAATGGAGGAGTGACAAGGAGGATTGAGTTGGTGTAGTGACATGGAGGAGTGACATAGAGTAGCGACATGGAGGAATGACATGGAGGAGTGACATGGAGGAGCAACATGGAGGAGTGACATGGAGGATGGACAAAGATGTTCCAGTTGGTGTATTGACATCGAGGAGTGACATGGAGAAGCGACATGGAGAAGTGACATGGAGGAGTCACATGGAGTAGCGACATGGAAAAGTAACATGGAAGAGTGAGTTGGTGTAGTGACATGTAGGACTGACATGGAATAGCGACAGGGAGGAGTGACATGGAGGAGTGACATAGAGAATTGATGTGGAGGAGCAACACGGAGGAGCAACATGGAGGAGTGACATGGAGTAGTGACCTGGAGTAGTGACATGGAGGAGGGACATGGAGGAGTGACTTGGAGAAGTGACAGGGTTGATCAGGAAGAAGAGTTGATATGGTGGAGTGACATCGTGGAGGGACATGGAGGATGGACATGGAGGAGTGACATGGAAGACATATAGAGGTGACATGGAGGAGTGAAATGGTGGAGTGACATGGAGGAGTGAGTTGTTATAGCGACATGGAGGAGAGAAATGGAGGAGTGACATGGAGGAGTGAAATGGTGGAGTGACATGGAGGAGTGAGTTGTTATAGCGAAATGGAGGAGAGAAATAGAGGAGTGACATGGAGGAATGACATTGAGGAGTGAGTTGGTGTAGTAACATGGAGGAGTGACTTTGAGTAGCGAAAGGAGGAGTGACCTGGAGGAGTGACATGGAGGAGTGAATTGGAGGAATGACATAAAGGAGTGACATGGAGGAATGACATGGATGAGTGACATGGAGGAGTGACAATGAGGATTGAGTTTGTGTTGTGACATGGAGGAGTGACATGAAGTAGTGACTTGGAGGAGTGACATGGAGGAGCAACACGGAGGAGTGACATGGAGGATGGACAAAGAGGTTTGAGTTGGTGTAGCGACATGGATGACTGACATGGAATAGCGACATGGAGGAGTGACATGGCAGAGGGACATGGATGAGTTACTTGGAGGAGTGACATGGAGGAGCAACACGGAGGAGCAACTTGGAGGAGTGACCTGGAGTAGTGACATGGAAGACATATAGAGATGACATGGAGGAGTGAATTGGAGGAGTGACATAAACGAGTGACATGGAGGAATGACATGGATGAGTGACAAGGAGGAGTTACAAGGAGGGTTGAGTTGGTGTAGCGACATGGAGGAGTGACATGAGGAGTGACGTAGAGGAGTGAGTTGGTGTAGTGACATGGAGGACTGACATGGAATAGCAACATGGAGGAGTGACATGGATGAGTGACATAGAGGATTGATGTGGAGGAGCATCACGGAGGAGCGACATGGAGGAGTGACATGGAGTAGCTACATGGAGGAGTTACATGGAGGAGTGACTTGGAGGAGAAACACGGAGGAGCGACATGGAGGAGTGACATACGGAATGAGTTGTTGTAGCAACATGGAGGAGTGACATGGAGGAGTGACATGGAGGAATGACATGGAGTAATGACATGGAGGAGTGACCTTGAGGAGTGAGTTGGTGTAGTGACATGGAGGAGTGACTTTGAGTAGCGACATGGAGGAGTGACCTGTAGGAGTGACATGGAGAAGTGAGTTGTTATAGCGACATGGAGGAGAGACATGTTGGCGTGACATGGAGGAGTCACTTGGAGGAGTGACTTAGAGGAGTGACGTGGAGGAGAGACATGGAGAAGTGACATGGAGGACTGACATGGAGGAGTGACATAGAGGAGTGACATGGAGGAGAGACATGGAAGAGAGACATGGAGAAGTGACAGGGCGGATAACCAAGGAGGGTTGATATGGAGGAGTGACATGGAGGAGTGACATGGAGGAGTGACATGAGGAGTGAGTTTGTGTAGCGACATGGAGGAGTGACATGAAGTAGCTACATGGAGGAGTTACATGGAGGAGTGACTTTGAGGAGCAACACGGAGGAGCAACATGGAGGAGTGACATGGAGTAGTGACATGGAGTAGCTACATGCAGGAGTTACATGGAGGAGTGACTTGGAGAAGTGACAGGGTTGATCAGGAAGGAGGGTTGATATGGTGGAGTGACATCGTGAAGGGACATTGGTGAGTGACTTGGAGGAGTGACATGGAGGAGCAACACGGAGGAGCAACATGGAGTAGTGACATGGAGTAGTGACATGGAGGATGGACATGGAGGAGTGACATGGAAGACATATAGAGGTGACATGGAGGAGTGACATGGAGTAACAACATGGAGGAGTGACATGAGTAATGAGTTGGTGTAGCGACATGGAGGAGTGACATGGAATAACGACAAGGAGGAGTGACATGGAGGTGTGACATGGAGGAGTGACATAGAGGAGTGACGTGGAGGAGTGAAATGGAGGAGTTACGTGGAGGAGTGACATGGATGAGGGACATTGACATGGAAGAAATATAGAAGTGACATGGAGTAGCGACATGGAGGATTGACATGAGGAATGAGTTGCTGTAGCGACATGGAGGAGTGACATGGAGGTGTGACATGGAGGAGTGACATAGAGGAGTGACAAGGAGGAGTGAAATGGTGGAGTGACATGGAGCAGTAACTTGGATGAGTGACATAAAGGACTGACATGGAGGATTGACATGGAGGAGTAACATGGAGGAAGGAGTTGGTGGAGCGATATGGAGGAGTCACATGGAATAGCGACATGGAGGAGCGACATGGAGGAGTGACATGGAGGAGTGACATGGAGGGGTGACATGGAGGAGTGACATGGAGGAATGACATGGAGGAGGGACATGGAGGAGCGATATGGAGAAGTTACATTGAGGTGTGAGTTGGTGTAGTGACATGGAGGAGTGACTTTGAGTAGCGACAAGGAGGAGTGACCTGGAGGAGTGACATGGAGGAGTGAAATGGTGTAGTGACATGGAGGAGTGAGTTGTTATAGCGACATGGAGGAGAGAAATGGCGGAGGGACATGGGTGAGTGACTTGGAGTGACATGGAGTAGCGACATGGAGGAGTGACATGAGTAATGAGTTGGTGTAGCGACATGGAGGAGTGACATGGAATAACGACATGGAGGAGTGACATGGAGGTGTGACATGGAGGAGTGAAAAAGAGGAGTGATGTGGAGAAGTGACATGGATGAGTGACATGGAGGAGTGACAGGAAGGATTGAGTTGGTGTAGTGACATGATGGAGGGACATAGATGAGTTACATGGAGGAGTGACATGGAAGAGCAACATGGAGGAGTGACGTGGAGGAGTGAGTTGGTGGAGCGACATGGAGGAGTCACATGGAGTAGTGACATTGAGGAGTGACATTGAGGAGTGAGTTGGTTTAGTGACATGGAGGAGTGACATAGAGGAATGACGTTGAGGAGAGACATGGAAGAGTGACATGGAGAAGTGACCGGGCGGATCACCAAGGAAGATTGATATGGTGGAGTGACATCGCGGAGGGACATGGGTGAGTGACTTGGAGAAGAGACATGGAGGAGCAACACATAGGAGCGACATGGAGGAGTGACATGGAGTAGTGACATGGAGGATGGACATGGAGGAGTGACATGGAAGACATATAGAGGTGACATGGAAGAGTGACCTGGAGGAGCGACATGGAGGAGTGACATGGAGTAGTGACATGGAGGAGGGACATGGAGGAGTGACTTGGAGAAGTGACAGGGTTCATCAGGAAGGAGAGTTGATATGGTGGAGTGGCATCGTGGAAGGACATGGGTGAGTGACTTGGAGAAGTGACATGGAGGAGCAACACAGAGGAGCGACATGGAGGAGTGACATGGAGTAGTGACATGGAGGATGGACATGGAGGAGTGAATTGGTGTAGCGACATGGAGGAGTGACTTTGAGTATCGACATGGGGGAGTGACCTGGAGGAGAGACATGGAGGAGAAACATGGAGGAGTGACATAGAGAATTGATGTGGAGTATTGACATGGAGGATGGACATGGAGGAGTGACCTGGAGGAGTAACATGGAACAGTGAAATGGTGGAGTGACATGGAGGAGTGAGTTGTTATAGTGACATGGAGGAGTGACATGGAGGAGTGACATAGAGGAGTGACGTGCAGGAGAGATATGGAAGAGTGACATGGATAAGTGACAGGGCGGATCACCAAGGAAGATTGATATAGTGGAGTGACATGGCAGAGGGACATGGATGAGTGACATGGAGGAGTGACATGGAGGAGCAAGATGGAGGAGCGACATGGAGGAGTGACAAGGAGGATTGAGTTGGTGTAGCGACATGGAGGAGTGACATAGAGTAGCGCCATGGAGGAGTGACATGGAGGAGTGACATGGAGGAGCAACATGGAGGAGTGACATGGAGGATGGACAAAGAGGTTTGAGTTGTTGTATTGATATGGAAGAGTGAGTTGGTGTAGCGACATGGAGGAGTGACATGGAATAACGACATGGAGGAGTCACATGGAGGTGTGACATAGAGGAGTGACATAGAGGAGTGACGTGGAGGAGTGAAATGGAGGAGGGACATGGAGGAGTGACATGGAAGATATATAGAAGTGACATGGAGGAGTGACATGGAAGAGCAACATGGAGGAGCGACGTGGAGGAGTGAGTTGGTGGAGCGACATGGAGGAGTCACATGGAATAGCGACATGTAGGAGTGACATGGAGGAGTGACAAGAAGGATTGAGTTGGTGTAGTGACATGGAGGAGTGACATACAGTAGCGACATGGAGGAGTGACATGGAGGAGTGATATGGAGGAGCAACACGGAGAAGTGACATGGAAGAGTGAGTTGGTGTAGTGACATGGAGGAGAGACATGGAGAAGTTACATGGAGAAGTGACATGGAAGAGTGATTTGGTGTAGCGACATGGAGGACTGACATGGAATAGCGACATAGAGGAGTGAAATGGAGGAGTGACATAGAGGATTGATGTGGAGGAGCAACACGGAGGCGCGACATGGAGGAGTGACATGGAGTAGTGACTTGGAGAAGTGACATGGAGGAGCAACACAGAGGAGCGACATGGAGGAGTGACATGGAGGAGTGACATGTAAGACATATAGAGGTGACATGGAGGAGTGAATTGGAGGAGTGACATAAAGGAGTGACATGGAGGAATGACATGGATGAGTGACATGGAGGAGTGACAAGTAGAGTTGGTTTTGTGTTGTGAAATGGAGGAGTGAGAGTGAGGAGTGAGTTGGTGTAGTGACATGGAGGAGTGACTTTGAGTATCGACATGGAGGAGTGACCTGGAGGAGAGACATGGAGGAGAAACATGGAGGAGTGACATAGAGAATTGATGTGGAGTATTGACATGGAGGATGGACATGGAGGAGTGACTTGGAGAAGTGAAAGGGTAGATCAGGAAGGAGGGTTTATATGGTTACTTGGAGAAGTGACATGGGTGAGTGACTTGGAGGAGTGACATGAGTAATGAGTTGGTGTAGCGACATGGAGGAGTGACATAGAGGAGCGACGTGGAGGAGTGACATGGAGGAGGGACATGGAGGAGTGACATGGAAGACATAGAAGTGACATGGATGAGTGACATGGAGGAGTGACAAGAAGGTTTGAGTTGGTGTAGTGACATGGCGGAGGGACATAGATGAGTTACATGGAGGAGTGACGTGGAGGAGTGACATGAAGTAGTGACATGGAGGAATGACCTTGAGGAGTGAGTTGGTGTAGTGACATGGAGTAGTGACTTTGAGTAGCGACATGGAGGAGTGATCTGTAGGAGTGACATGGAGTAGAGAAATGGTGGAGTGACATTGAGGAGTGAGTTGTTATAGCGACATGGAGGAGAGACATGGAGAAGTGAAATGGAGGACTGACATGGAGGAGTGACATAGAGGAGTGACGTGGAGGAGAGACATGGAAGAGAGACATGGAGAAGTGACAAGGCGGATAACCAAGGAGGGTTGATATGGTGGAGTGACATCGCGGAGGGACATAGGTGAGTGACTTTGAGGAGCAACACGGAGGAGCGACATGGAGGAGTGACATGGAGTAGTGACATGGAGTAGCTACATGTAGGAGGGACATGGAGGAGTGACTTGGAGAAGTGACAGGGTTGATCAGGAAGGAGGGTTGAAATGGTGGAGTGACATCGTGGAGGGACATGGGTGAGTGACTTGCAGGAGTGACATGGAGGAGCAACACGGAGGAGCAACATGGAGGAGTGACATGGAGTAGTGACATGGAGGATGGACATGGAGGAGTGACATGGAAGACATATAGAGGTGACATGGATGAGTGACATGGAGGAGTTACGAGGAGGGTTGAGTTGGTGTAGCGACATGGAGGAGTGACATGGATTAGCGAAATGGAGGAGTGACAAGAGTAATGAGTTGGTGTAGCGACATGGAGGAGTGACATGGAATAACGACATGGAGGAGTGACATGGAGGTGTGACATGGAGGAGTGACATAGAGGAGTGACGTGGAGGAGTGAAATGGAGGAGTTACGTGGAGGAGTCACATGGATGAGGGACAGTGACATGGAAGACATATAGAAGTGACATGGAGTAGCGACATGGAGGATTGACATGAGGAATGAGTTGCTGTAGCGACATGGAGGAGTGACATGGAGGTGTGACATGGAGGAGTGACATAGAGGAGGGACATGGAGGAGCGAAATGGAGGCGTGACATGAAAGAGTTTAAAGGAGGATTGAGTTTGTGTAGCGACATGGAGGAGTGACATGAATTAGTGACATTGAGGAGTTACATTGAGGAAGTGAGTTGGTGTAGTGACATTGAGGAGTGACTTTGAGGTGTGACATGGGGGAGTGAAATGGTGGAGTGACATGGACGAGTGAGTTGTTAGAGCGACATGGAGGAGTGACATGGAGTAGCGACATGGAGGAGAGACATGGAGGAGTGACATGGAGGAGTGACATGGAGGAGTGACATAGAGGAGTGACGTGGAGGAGAGACATGGAGAAGTGACATGGAGGACTGACATGGAGGAGTGACATAGAGGAGTGACGTGAAGGAGAGACATGGAAGAGAGACATGGAGAAGTGACAGGGCAGATAACCAAGGAGGGTTGATATGGTAGAGTGACATCGCGGAGGGACATGGGTGAGTGACTTGGAGGAGTGACATGGAGGAGTGACATGGAGGAGTGACATGAGGAGTGAGTTTGTGTAGCGACATGGAGGAGTGACATGAAGTAGCTACATGGAGGAGTTACATGGAGGAGTGACTTTGAGGAGCAACACGGAGGAGCAACATGGAGGAGTGACATGGAGTAGTGACATGGAGTAGCTACATGTAGGAGTTACATGGAGGAGTAACTTTGAGGAGCAACATGGAGGAGTGACATAGAGGATTGATGTGGAGGAGCAACACGGAGGAGCGTCATGGTACAGCGACATGGAGGAGTGACATGGAGTAGTGACATGGAGGAGGGACATGGAGGAGTGACTTGGAGAAGTGACAGGGTTGATCAGGAAGGAGGGTTGATATGGTGGAGTGACATCGTGGAGGGACATGGGTGAGTGACTTGGAGGAGTGACATGGAGGAGCAACACGGAGGAGCAACATGGAGGAGTGACATGGAGTAGTGACAAGGAGGATGGACATGGAGGAGTGACATGGAAGACATATAGAGGTGACATGGATGAGTGACATGGAGGAGTTACGAGGAGAATTGAGTTGGTGTAGCGACATTGAGGAGTGACATGGAGTAGCGAAATGGAGGAGTGACATGAGTAATGAGTTGGTGTAGCGACATGAAGGAGTGACATGGAATAACGACATGGAGGAGTGACATGGAGGTGTGACATGGAGGAGTGTCATAGAGGAGTGACGTGGAGGAGTGAAATGGAGGAGTTACGTGGAGGAGTGACATGGATGAAGGACAGTGACATGGAAGACATATAGAAGTGACATGAAGTAGCGACATGGAGGATTGACATGAGGAATGAGTTGCTGTAGCGACATGGAGGAGTGACATGGAGGTGTGACATGGAGGAGTGACATAGAGGAGTGATGTGGAGAAGTGACATGGAGGAGTGACTTTGAGTAGCGACATGGAGGAGTGACCTGGAGGAGTGACAAGGAGGAGTGAAATGGTGGAGTGACATGGAGGAGTAACTTGGATGAGTGACATAAAGGACTGACATGGAGGGTTGACATGGAGGAGTAACATGGAGGAAGGAGTTGGTGGAGCGACATGGAGGAGTCACATGGAATAGCGACATGGAGGCGTGAGATGGAGGAGTGACATGGAGGAGTGACATAGAGGATTGATCGGGTGTAGTGACATGGAGGAGTGACATGGAGGAGTGAGTTGGTGTAGTGACATGGAGGAGTGACTTTGAGTAGCGACATGGAGGAGTGACCTGGAGGAGTGACATGGAGGAGTGAAATGGTGTAGTGACATGGAGGAGTGAGTTGTTATAGCGACATGGAGGAGAGAAATGGCGGAGGGACATGGGTGAGCGACATCGAGGAGTGACATGAGTAATGAGTTGGTGTAGCGACATGGAGGAGGGTCATGGAATAACGACATGGAGGAGTGACATGGAGGTGTGACATGGAGGAGTGACATAGAGGAGTTACGTGGAGGAGTGACATGGAGTAGCGACATGGAGGAGTGACATGAGTAATGAGTTGGTTGTAGCGACATGGAGGAGTGACATGGAATAACGACATGGAGGAGTTAAATGGAGGTGTGACATGAAGTAGTGACATAGAGGAGTTACGTGGAGGAGTGACATGGAAGACATATAGAAGTGACATAGATGAGTGACATGGAGGAGTGACATGGAAGACATATAGAAATGACATGGAGGAGTGACAAGAAGGATTGAGTTGGTGTAGTGACATGGCAGAGGGACATAGATGAGTTACATGGAGGAGTGACATGGAAGAGCAATATGGAGGAGCGATGTGGAGGAGTAAGTTGGTGGAGCGACATGGAGGAGTCACATGGAGTAGGGACATGGAGGAGTGACATGGAGGAGTGAAATGGAGGAGCAACATGGAGGAGCGACATGGAGGAGTGACAAGGAGGATTGAGTTGGTGTAGCGACAGGAAGGAGTGACATAGAGTAGCGACATGGAGGAGTGACATGGAGGAGTGACATGGAGGAGCAACACGGAGAAGTGACATGGAGGATGGACAAGGAGGTTCCAGTTGGTGTATTGACATCGAGGAGTGACATGGAGTAGCGACATGGAGGAGTAACATGGAAGAGTGAGTTGGTGTAGCGACATGGAGGACTGACATGGAATAGTGACAGGGAGGAGTGACATGGAGGAGTGACATGGATGAGTGACATAGAGAATTGATGTGGAGGAGCAACACTGAGGAGCGACATGGAGGAGTGTCATGGAGTAGTGACATGGAGTAGTGACATGGAGGAGGGACATGGAGGAGTGGACTTGGAGAATTGACAGGGTTGATCAGGAAGAAGAGTTGATATGGTGGAGTGACATCGTGGAGGGACATGGAGGATGGACATGGAGGAGTGACATGGAAGACAAATAGAGGTGACATGGAGGAGTGAAATGGTGGAGTGACATGGAGGAGTGAGTTGTTAGAGCGACATGGAGGAGAGACATGGAGGAGTGACATGGAGGAGTGACATAAGGAATGAGTTGTTGTAGCGACATGGAGGAGTGACATGGAGTAATGATATGGAGGAGGGACATAGAGGAGTGACGTGGAGGAGAGACATGGAAGAGTGACATGGAGAATTGACAGGGTGGATAACCAAGGAGGGTTGATATGGTGGAGTGACATTGTGGAGGGACATGGGTGAGTGACTTGGAGGAGTGACATGGAGGAGTGACATGGAGGAGTGACATGAGGAGTAAGTTTGTGTAGCGACATGGAGGAGTGACATGAAGTAGCTACATGGAGGAGTTACATGGAGGAGTGACTTTGAGGAGTGAGTTGGTGTAGTGAAATGGTGGAGTGACATGGAGGAGTGACATGGAGGAGTGAGTTGTTATAGCGATATGGAGGAGAGACATGGAGGAGTGACATGGAGCAGTCACATGGAGAAGTGACATAGAGGAGTGACGTGGAGGAGAGACATGGAGAAGTGACATGGAGTACTGACATGGAGGAGTGACATAGAGGAGTGACGTGGAGGAGAGACATGGAAGAGTGACATGGAGAATTGACAGGGTGGATAACCAAGGAGGGTTGATATGGTGGAGTGACATTGCGGAGGGACACTGGTGAGTGACTTGGAGGAGTGACATGGAGGAGTGACATGGAGGATTGACATGAGGAGTGAGTTTGTGTAGCGACATGGAGGAGTGACATGAAGTAGCTACATGGAGGAGTTACATGGAGGAGTGACTTTGAGGAGCAACATGGAGGAGTGACATAGAGGATTGATGTGGAGGAGCAACAAGGAGGAGCGTCATGGAGGAGCGACATGGAGGAGTGGACATGGAGTAGTTACATGGAGGAGGGACATGGAGGAGTGACTTGGAGAAGTGACAGGGTTGATCAGGAAGGAGGGTTGATATGGTGGAATGACATCGTGGAGGGCATGGGGGTGAGTGAACTTGGAGGAGTGACATGGAGGATGGACATGGAGGAGTTGACATGGAGGAGTGAATTGGAGTAGTGACATAAAGGAGGACATGGAGGAATGACATGGATGAGTGACATGGAGGAGTGACAAGGAGGGTTGAGTGTTGTAGTTACATGGAGGAGTGACTTTGAATAGCGACATGGAGGAGTGACCTGGGAGTGACTGGAGTGAATGGTAGTGACATGGAGGAG